>CAUYTI010082839.1:0-32330 GCA_963575145.1 Galago senegalensis
ATAACTGAGAAAATGACATGAAGGCTGTGATGACCAGTTTGATGGAAGTATTTCAGAATGCATGTGAAAACCCCATACTGTACCCCAGAAGTGCATTAATGTACATAGTTAACATTCAATTAAAAAATAAAAAAAAAAAAATAAAAAAAAAAGCTAAGTTCTAAGTGCTTTAACCCTAATATTCAAATGAGAATAAAGCTTGATTCTATGGGTTTGAGATTTGGGTGTGAAACTTAATTGGATGTGGTTGGCAAGGTTGGGTAGGAGGAAAGAAGCTAGTGGTATCTAGTGCTGCTGAGGAGGGCATGCCTTCCTTGGACCACAAACGCAGACCTGGGAAGGAAGAGCCATTAAGAGGTCCTGCAGCTAATGTAAGGTGGAGGTATATGTCCAAGATGAAGAAAGTGGTCACAAGGATATGACAGATTGACAGTGACATGGTTTTGACTGGCTAGTCCGGAGTTGGCACAAACTCAACTTCCTCCAATTTTATTTCGTCATTTATAAATCTGCAACCAGACACATATCGATAATAAGATCCTTCTTTGCATGTTGATAGATTTGACACTTGTGTGAAATTTTGAGCCAGGTGTGGTGGCTCACACCCGTAATCCTAGCACTTTGTGAAGCTGAGGTAGGATTCCCCAAGGCCCTCTGCTTAAGACCGGCCTGAGCAACATAGTGAGACCACCCCCACAGGTCTCTACAAAAAGGAGAAAAATTAGTAAGGCATGGTGGGCTGCACCTATAGTCCCAGCCCCCTAAGATGCTGGAGCAGGAATATTACTTGAGCCTAGGAGTTTGAGGTTGCAGTGAGCTATGATGATGCAAATGCATTCCAGCCTGGGCAACGGAGGGAGACCCTGTCTCAAAACAAATAAAATGAAACCAAGAAACAAACAACAAAAATGAAATCTAAGTCATTATAGTATACTCTAGTGGGAGTCATCTCTCCAACATAGCTTCTTTATTAGTGATTGTTTCTTTTATTTATTTCAGATTAATATAAGGGTATATACAATTAGGTTACATTGCTTGCCTTTGTTAGGTAAAGTCCAAATTGCAGATGAGCCCTTCACGCAGGAGGTGTGCCATGTACCCTTGCATTGTACCTGATAGGTGAGAGCCTAGCAAACCCCTCCATCTCTCCCCTTCTTGTATTCAGATGTGCTTTTCTCTTGTGTGGGCGTGTAATTGTTCATCTACTAGCTTCAGGTTAGTAGTGAATATATTAGGTACTTGCTTACATACAAGCAGCAAGAACATACTCAGGAGGATGTTCTCCAAATCCATCCAGATAAATACAGAAGATGCGAAGGCTCCATCTTTCTTTCTGACTGAAGAGTATTCCATGCTCTACATATACCACAGTTTATCCATTCATGGGATGATGGGCACTTCAGTAATTTCCACATCTTTGCAATTGTGAATTGAGCTGCTATAAACATTTGAATGCAAATGGCCTTATGGTGTAATGATTTTATTTTCTACCGGGTAGATACCTAGTAATGGGATTGCAGGGTAAAATACAAGGTCTATTTTTAACTCTTTGAGGCTTTTCCATACTTCTGTCCAAAAAGTCTGTGTTAGTTTAGAATCCCACCCACATTATCAAAGTGTTCCCTTCTCTCTGTACCCACGCCACCATCTGCAGTTTGGGGACTTTGTGACATGGGCTACTATTCCTGCTGGAGTTGGCTAATACTCAAGGAGATTTTGATTTGCTTCCTTCTGATGTTTAGGGATGATGATTATTTCCATGTTAGCATGTGGAACTTGGCGCTCTAATGGAAAATCTGGCAGCTCCTCTCATGTTACTATATGAAAGAAATATCCTGTAAGAGAAAGAAATCAGGTAATATAGTGTAAAGAGATCCATTTGAAACCACCACATATCCACCTCACTAAGATTCTCGTGTGTGTTCGTATGTGTGTTGTGTGTCTGATACTTGGCAATTTGGAGAGTTGTCTGTGTAGTCTGCCGTAAGGAAGATGTTGCTATGACAGGATTCTCAGTGTTCTAAGTGTGGCTAATGGCAGGTTTTCTGTGGACTTTATACACTATTATTCTGGCTCCATATTGAACCTCAAGAGAACCAGAGAGTCATATGTTTTAAGAAGAAATTCCCTCTTTTAATATTCTCACGTAAAATGCAAGTGAATAAATCTATATAATATCAACCCAATCAAAACCAGGAGTTTAATAAATAGAACTTTGTAAGTTAGAAAGAAGCCCTTTACTCAGATTCAGGGCATATGGCTGTAGTCTCATTTTTGCCCTTTTATGGGATCCAAGAAATCTGCTTATTTTTAACTTTAAAAAAGTCAATATTTTCTAAAAACAAAACAATACCAATTAAACTGAAAAGTAATTGAATACCACTCCTCCGGTAGTACTATTTTATTTGTAACATAGATTGGCACAGGTAGAGAGTGAATGAATTTAGAAAGAAGAAATGAATT
Source organism: Galago senegalensis (assembly GCA_963575145.1). Lineage (NCBI taxonomy): Eukaryota > Metazoa > Chordata > Mammalia > Primates > Galagidae > Galago > Galago senegalensis. Next base: position 2,464 of record CAUYTI010082839.1, read on the forward strand.
TAGAAAGAAGAAATTTAGAAAGAAGTGTTAGGATAGTCTATCTTTGTAAAATTATCTAGAGAATCTGCAATTTTCCTATTAATGACACCTTTCTGAAACTAAATTTAAGATTAATTATAGAGATACTAGAATAGCAAACAGTATCTTTTAAAATCCATTTCTTTTTTAATTCAAGGAATTTTGACATAGGCAACAATGTGGTAAGCTCAATGTGAAACTTACTGGTCTACATGTACCAGATAAACTGTGTTGAAGTTGTTCAAAATTACTGATTACCTGGAAGTAATCATCAATAGAATTATAATGCAATTTATTAATACATTAGTATGAAATCTCACATTGAATTAACCTTTGGAAAAAATTTCCTTGTAAGGTTCTTTTTATGCATACTTTAACAGTAAGCTCTAAGTCTGCAATAACTTCTACACTCAAATATAACTTGTGATTTATGCTATTAATTAATAAAGAAGTATTTCTTGGGACTATAATTGAAACTTGTATAGCCATATTGTTATAATTTTCTTTATTTGTTCAATTTCTGCTGGAAATAGATGTAAACCGTAAAAATACATCGTCATTTGAACTCTTTTTAATATTGATGTTCTTCAGAAAAACATTTCTTATTATAGAACTGAACCTTCAGTAGATTAAGTAATGTTAACATGAAATTTCTTCTTAATATGCAATAAATAGGTTGTAGACCTGATGAAAAGAGTTTAGTTAAAAGAATTCCATTAGCATCATTACAAAGCTAGGGAAAATAATGTGCAAAATAGAGTCACTGTCATGATCCTGACCTTGTGATACAAATTAAAATAAAGAAAAGTGTCATATTTCTCTGTGGTTCAACTTGGGTTCACCTAATAGAACTCTGACAAAAGCAAATATTTTGTCACTTACTCTGTTGCCAAGAACATTTTAGTGTATAATTAATGATAATCCACCCCTTAATGTGTGTACATGAATGAACACAAAGTTGTTGCTGGTGCCACAGAAACAATATCATTTGCAGTGTAAAGCAGCACCATTTCTGTTAAAATAATGAGCTGTGGGAAGGATAATGGAAGGGGTCAGGAGCACAATAAGCATGATTCGAGTGGATGAGGAGAAAAGAATGGTCTTCAACACCATTAAAAAAATTTTTTTTATTAAATCATAAACACATAGATCACCTATACATTAATGCATTTATGGGTACAATGTACTGATTTCATATAGAATTAGGAATGCTTACATCACACTGGTTAACATATACTTCATCTCTTTTACTTAATTATTGTGTTAAGACATTTATACTCTATACTAATAGATTCGACATGTACCCTTGCATTATGCACAATAGGTGTGATCCCACCATTCGCCCTCCCTCGATCTGACCTTCCCCTCTTCCCATCCCCTTGCTCCCTCCTTCATCTTGGGCCATAGCTGTGATCTATTCTTCATACGAAAGTGTGAGTGATTGTAAATTGATTTCGTAATAGTACTGAGTACATTGGATATTTTTTCTTCCATTCTTGAGATACTTTACTAAGTAGGAAATGTTCTAGTTATGTAAATGTAAGAGAGGTAAAGTCTCCATCTTTTTTAAGGCTGCATAATACTGCATGGTATCATATACCACAATTTATTAATCCATTCATGGGTCAATGGGAACTTGGGCTTCTTCCATGACTTGGCTATTATAAATTGAGCTGCAATGAAAAATCTGGTGCAAATATCTTTGTTATAAAATGATTTTTGATCTTTTGGTTATACACCTAGTAGAAGAATTGCAGGATCAAGCGGCAGGTCTACTTTTACATCCCTGAGTATTCACCATACTTCTTTAAAAGGGACGTATTAGCTTGCACTCCCACCAGCAGTGCAGAAGTGCTCCCTTTTCTCCACATCCACACCAACATCTGTAGTTTTGGGATTTTGTTATGTGAGCCACCTTTGCAGGAGTTAGATGATATCTCAAAGTGGTTTTGATTTGCATTTCTCTGGTGATTAAAGATGATGAGCATTGTTTCATGTGTCTGTAAGGCCCTGTGCCTATCATCTTCAGAAAAGCTCCTGTTCAAGTCCCTTGCTCACAATGAAATGGGATTACTTGTTCTTTTCTTATTAATAAATTTGAGTTCTCTGTGGATTCTGGTTATCAAACCTTTGTCAGAAGCATAACCTGCAAATATCCTCTCCTATTCTGAGGGCTGTCTGCTTGCTTTACTTACTGTGCAGAAGCTTTTTAGTTTGATCAGATCCTAATAGCGTATTTTTGGTATTGCTTTAATTGCCCAGGGGGGTCCTCCTCATAAAGTATTCTCCCAGGCCAATTTTTTCAAGTGTTTCATCTGCACTTTCTCCATGAATCTTTTATAGTTTCATGCTTAAGTTTAAGTCTTTTATCCAGTGAGAGTCAATTTTTGTTAATGGTGAAAGGTGGGGGTCCAGTTTTAGTCTTCTACAAGTCACCAGCCAATTCTCCCAGCACCATTACCATTTGTTAAATAGGGAATATTTCTCTCAGTTTATATTTTTGATAGACTTATCAAAGCTCAAATGATGATAAGTGTCTGGGCTCATTTCTTGGTTCTCAATTCTGTTCCATACATCTACCTCTCTAGTTTTGTGCCAATACCATGCTGTTTTTATCACTATAGATTTATAGTATAGTTTGAAGTCTGGTAGCATGATTCCTTCTGATTTGTTTTATTTCTGAGTAATGTCTTGGCTATTTGAGGTATTTTTTCTGGTTCTATATAAAATGAGGTACTATTTTTTCCAGATCTTTAAAGTATGTTGCTGGTGCTTTGATAGGGATTGCATTAAATTTGTAAATTGCTTTGGGTAATATGGACATTTTAACAATGTTGATTCTTCCTAGCCATGAGCATAGTATGTTTTTCCATTTGTTAACATCTTCAGCTGTTTCTTTTCTCAGAGTTTCATAATTCTCTTTATAGAGATCTTTCACATTCTTTCTTAGGTAAATTCTCAAATATTACATCTTCTTTGGCACAACTGTAATGGGAATAAAGTCCTTGACTATTTTTTCAACTTGACTCTTATTGGTATATATAAAACTCCTGATTTGTGAGTATTAATTTTGTATCCTGAGACGCTACTGTGTTCCTTGATGACTTCTATCCAGCATCCTTTCATGATCAGAACACTTAAGAAAGTAGGTATGGAAGGCCGTATATATCAAACCCACAGCCAAAATCATATTGAATGGAGTAAAATTGAAGACATTTACACTCAGATCAGGAACCAGGCAAGGTTGCCCAATGTCTCCATTCTTTTTAACATTGTAATGTAAGTCTTAGCCATCACAATCAGGCAAGAGAAGGTGATCCAGGGTATACAAATAGGATCAGAGGAGCTCAAACTGTTGCTCTTCACAGATGATATGATTGTATATCTAGAAATATACAGGGACTCAACCACAAAACTCTTAGACATGATCAGGGTTATTCTCTTAAAGAAGAAAAGTAACCCCTTGACGCGTTATCGTAGTTCCTCTTGCCATGTTGTCTATAATGTATCTAATGTTGTTTATAAATATGTAATATGCAGTTTATTGCTTACCTTACATCTCTGCCCTGCATGCTGACACCTCTTTCTCTAATTGACCCTCAAGATTTGGTGTTCTCAAGGGCAATGCTTACTATGTCACTGTCCATTTACATGTCCTTAGGGACGTTAACATGTAGTTTCTAATTCAACAGATTGGAGGTGGGGCCTATGATTCTGCATGTTATTTTATTTTTGTTTCAGATCAATATGAGGGTATATACAATTAGGTTACATTGTTTGCATTTCTAAGGTAAAATCCAAGTTGTAATTGTGGCCTTCACCCAGGAAGTGTGCCACACACCTGCATGTTCTTCCTACTAGGAAGGAACATGCTGACAACCCTCCCCCTGTCTTAGACTTAATTGAGATTTTTTCCTGTGGGAGCACATTATTGTTAATCTACAAGTTTCAAATTAATAAGGAGTACCAAGTTATTTTATTTTTCTAGTCTTCTGATACTTTACTTAGAAGAGTGTTCTCCAAATCCATTCAAGTTGTAACAAAGGACACAAAATCTTCATCATTTATAGCTGAATAATATTCCATGGTATACATATAACACACTTATTAATCCATTCATGTGTTGAAGGGAACTTGAGTTGTTTCCACATCTTTGCTGCTATAAACATGTGAGTGCCTATGTCCTTACACTCCCAGGTAATGCGCTTCTTGCGGGTTTGTGGGCTATGGTTTGGGCTTTTCTTATTGGTTTGGGCTTTTCTTATTATTCATGTCAAACCTTGGCCCTGGCTTAAATATTAATTGTATGTTCTTGATTATTATTCCTTATCCTCAGTCTTAACTCTTCCAATTTTCAAAAACTTTAATTCAATATATCAACATCTAAGCTCATTCTTGTCGTCCACAGCCCAACCTTCCTGTCATAGGCTCTATTACATTAATGATGGCTTCATTCTTCAAGTTGCCAAAGATGGTCATATCCTTTTCATTTTACAGATTTCACTTTGAAAATGAGTCTATCAAGATGACTGCTAGTATGTGTCATGGGGAGTTAAGTGTGTGTTATCTGATTTGAAAAAGTGTGCTTATTCACTATATCTGATTACTTTGTTCTAGAATAACCTTCCTCTTCTACTCCCACTGATGGACATATTCTCATTCATAAAATGCGTTTCCTCTGTGAAATCATCCCCAGTGCTCCAGGCTGCAAAGTATCTTCGTTCCACTGTGCCTGTTTTGACTGTACAGAAGTGTGGGATCCACTCACTCCTTTCGAGGAACATATCACATTGCATTATACTTCTCAGTAGGATTTTCTGCCTGACATCTTGGTGTGTTAGCTCCTTTAAGGAATATTAAGCCTTATTTATCTATTAAATTTTTAATTAGATAAAAAAGGAGTGCTCAGTAGTTTTATACATAAAATGATATAAAATATATTTTAAAACCCTTTTGCAAATACTTTCTAAAAATCCCACTTGGCACTTAGGTAACCATTGTTATTAGTTTGATATGCAGTACTTGAAAATGTTATCTATGCACATTGACTAATATACTATATATGATCCCACTGCTGCATAGCTATAGACATGTGTACATAAACACACAATTTTATAAATTGGGTGAAAACATGAATATTATTCTGTGATAAGATTCTGTGATATTCTTGGTGTTATTTCCACAAGCAACATGTCTTGGACAACTTCCCATGTCTTTATATATGGATATGCTATCTTTAATTGGTATATAGTAATCCATGATATAGAATGATGATAATTTTTAATAATTCACATATTTAGACAATTGAAGGTTTTAATATTTTGCTATAGCATAGAAAGTTGAAAAACATATTTCATAGATACTTCTGCCCATGTAAAAGTATTTGTCTATGATGAGTATCTCAACTTGAAATCAGTGTTTCAGAGGTATATACTTACGATGTTGATGCATATAGCCAAATCGCCTGCTAAGAGGTCTATTCCAATTTATGCTGCCATAAATAGAATGGCCATGATTTTTCCTGCAACAATGGTTTCCCTCACCCACACTAGGTCTTATTAAAACTATTAATTTTTTCCAGCAAAATCAGAGAAAAAATATATCTCATAACTATGTAGTTTTTTAATTTCCCTGACTTTAGCATCTTTTTGTAGATGTTTTGACCATTTTTCTCTATGATAGCCATTCATATCATTTAGTCATTTTTGGGGGGTTGTTTTTATGCTCTTAATGATTTCCAGAATTTCTCAATATTTAAGATGTGGATGCATTTTATATGTTAGAATTTTTTCTCAGTCTGTTACTTTTAAATTTATTTAAAATACATTTTGCATGTAATATTTTTAATTTTTACATATTCAGATTTCACATTTTTCTATTATTTTATTTATCTATATAATTTTATTGTTCACATTTATTTATTTTACTAACTCTAGTTCCCTGTTTAAGTCCTATGTATTGGTACTTTACGAAGACTAAGATTCACCATTATTAGGTATATAGCTACATGAGTTTGAATAAAAATAAATACTTCCACCACAGTGAAGATATAGAATATTTTTGTCACTACAGAATAAAAAGGAACTTATTCCCCTTTTAGGTAATCATAACCCCCTGGCAACCACTTATCTGATTTCTTTTCCTATTAGGATCATTCATTATGCAGGTTTTGTGTCTACCTGTTTCATTTAGTGTAATGGTTTTTAAATTCATCCATGTGTGTATATCAGCAGCCCTTTTTATTGTTGAATGGTATTCTCTCATAAAGATGAACCGTAATTTATCTTATGTATTCACCAGAGGCTGGACACTTGGGTTGTTTCTAGATTTTGGCTGTCATGAATAAGTTCCTATATATGGTCTCTGTGTGGGCAAATCTTCTCACCTTATTGGTTAAATAAGTAGGAGTGGCATTACTAAGTTTATAGCTTTCTAGTTAATAGATTTTGATACAAGTAGTTTGTAAACACCACTGTTTTCCAAGGTGCCTACAGCATTTTACAATCCCATCAACAATATAAGAGAATTGCTACTTGATTCTGTCAAGTTGTTTGTTGAGCTTTTTTATGTGCGTAGTACTATCTCATTGTGGTTTTAATTTGAATTTCTGCATGGACTAGTGAGGACCTTTCCATGTACTTATTTGCTATCAGTGTCTCTGAATAGAAGTGTTCAAGTCTTTCACCCTTATAATATTAGATTATTAGTTTGCTTATTTTTGAGTTGAGAGAGTTTTTCTGGATACAAGTTCTTTATCACATATGTGTTTTGCCAATATTTTCTCCTAGTCTGTGTCTTGCTTTTTAAATTTTTAACAATGGTTTTCAAAGAGCCAGAAGTTTTTAATTTTAATGAAGTTTAATTTATCCATTTTTCTTTTATGTTTTCTTTTTATAGCCTCTTTGAGAAATCATTGCGTAACCCAAAGTCACATGATGAATTTTAGGGTGGCTGGGTGGTGGGAGGGTGACTGGAAAGATCACCTATATATCTGTCTAACAAGGGTACAAGTGAACTTTTCTAGAACTAGAATATAAATGTTTTGACACAATGACTATGAAAATGACATGAAATTTATGTGAACCAGCTCGATGAAAGTATTTCAAAATGTATATGAAAACACTACAATGTACCCCATGTGTGCATTAATGTATACAGCTATCATTTAATAAAAAAACGAATTTTAGGTACATTTATTTTTACAATTCAATGTTTTAGAATTCTAGTCTTTACTGTTAGGTCAAGGATACATTATTAGTTTTGTTTCAAATGATATGAGTTGAGTACGCAGGTTTATTTATTTTGCCAGGTGTCCAGTTGTCCTGTCATAATTTATAAAAGATCATACTTTTCTATTGAAGTGTCCTGACACCTTTTCTAAAGATCGTTTGAACATCTTTAATGTATTTATTAACTATTATTGTATAATCAATTACCACAAAATGCAGTGACTTCAGACATTAAATATTTATTGTGCCACATTTTCTGTGGGTCAGGAATCTAGAAGCAGCTTTACTGACTAGTTTAGCTAAAATTCCTTCTGTGGAGGCAAAGTTTGGGCCAGGGCGTTCATGAAGACTCAAACAAGAGAGGATCTGCTTCCAGCTCACTCACACAGCGATGAGCAGGCCTTAGGGCTTCAGCAAATACAGGCCAGATATCAGTTCCTTGTCAAATGAGCCTCTCCATTGAGACAGTTTGCTTTCCTTGCAGTGAAGGACCCATTCACAAACTATTCCTTGCATCGACTGATGTCATTCAATGTTTCTTTCTTTTATAGTCTATTGACTTTGATTAACATTGAATTACATTGACTGAATTTTGAATGTTGAATAGATGTTGCATGCCTAGAATAAACTCCAAAGGTCATAACGTATTTGGTAATTTACTTGGTACATGATACATTTGATAAATGATGCATTTGGTACATAATGCACGTCTACACCCATACACATATACACACTCACACAAATATATGTAGTGCGTATATGTATGTGTCTTAGTCCGAAAACAGGATTAGTCTGTTTTATGTGGCTGTAGCAGAATACTTGAAAATGGGTAATTTCAATATATTTGTGTGAAGGATATATAATACATATGTAAAGGATAATTATATGAAACATATATTAAATTATAAAATTATATATTTATATATTAGAAAGAGACAAAGAGGAGAGAGAGGGAGTGAGCCCTGAATATGGAAAGCCTCAGTGATAATCTGGAGAATCTGAGAGCAAACCCTTTCTGATCCTTTGTGGGACGTCCTTTGACATGATTGTCCTTTTTCAGTCCAATGTCAGCAGACATCTGATGCATCACATTCTCAGCTCAAGGGAATGTGCGACCCAAAGGAGGAAGGAGAAGAATGCTAATGAGTATAATGCCAATAAATACAAAGAACTTTATGTGCCAGTAAAAAGTGTGGCTATACGTGAGAGCACAGTAGGTTTCAAAGGAAGGATTCAGTTCAAGTACTACAATCAGAAGAAGTTTACCAACTAGGCCCCACAATATTTTTGTCTGTGTGATTCAGAAAATGGTTATGTGTTTTCTCACGTTCCCTATTCTGGCTGGACAACAATGGAAAGTATTATTTGTCCTGATTTTCCGTTTATCTTGAATAGTGATTCATTTGGCACAAGTTTGCAAGCACACGTGAGTGGCTCAGACTATCACATCTACACTGACGGTTTCTCTACAAGCCCTTAACTTTCTTGGGAATTGCATAAAATGAAAATACATGTAACAGGAACAGTTATGGATTCACAGGAAGGATTTTCCAAGTGATCTGAAAGAAAAGAAACTTCAGAAACATGAATGATGTACCTGTCAATGTGATATGAAAATGACACACCTCGCATTCCATGACAAGAGGTTAGTGACAACGTTGAATACATTCTTTGGCCCTCAAACACAGTTGATCCCTGGTTATAGGAAGAAACAGCCTGTTCAATGTGGAACCTAACCTAATAGTTATGTTATAATATACAAACTTTATGTGAGGAGTGGACAAAACTGATTAGTACTGTGGATGTTATGGATTTACAAGGAGGTCCTCCAGATGGTGAAAAAAAGATATTCTTCTGAGTGATGGAAGGTACAGTTGTGAATAGCTACATCTTTTACTCAATGGCTAAGGAGAGTAGAAAAAAAAGTCCAGACTCAATTTTCGTACAGGAGAAAGTCTGCCACTTAGCTTGTGAGCAATGTGAGGAACAGAAATTCAAGAAAGAGAAGAAGACATCATGTTCTGACAATGAGGACAGGCTAAATTGAAAGATGCATTTTCTAATGCAAAATGGAAAAAACTCAACAGAGGATTCATGGTTTATAACAGAAAATGCGAGAAAGATGGAAGGAGAGACCATTTCCTACTGTGAGACATGCAAGAGGAAGCCTAGACTTCATCCTGGAGATGGCTACAAGAAGTATCACACTCAAAAAAATTATAAAGAAAAATAAAAAAATTAATTATTTTATGTAACCTAAAATAGATAATAAAATTATCAGGTGAGTTTATGTATTTCTCTTTTAAAACTTAGATGACTACACATAATCCACCAACCTCTTTCCCGCCCCAAACAAATAAGCACTGGGGAGTATATGGATGGCAGAAAATTTGAATTGGAATTATATCATGCCATGAAAAAGTGTTATTGAGTGTTTTAATATCATTATAATACTAATGCTTGCGTGGAAGAAGAATCTGGCTTTGATGTAGAAAACTTTTTAGAGAAAGAGAAACCTAAGATCAGGGATGGAATGATTTAGAAGATTATGTTCAAAGCCCAGAGATGAGCAGCAGAGAGACCAATAGTGCTGGACCACAACCGTCAAGGAACTCCCAGGAGGAGATGAATTTCTAGAGGTCCAGGGACCAGGTAAATAGGACTTTGTAGGCTGCTAACTCTTATTAGCGAGTAAGTATCAAAGCCATTTGACTTTGAGCAGAGGGTAATACGTTTAACACCAGTTTTATAAGAACTGCTGTGGGTGTTGTGTTGGAACAAGGTTGTAAAAAGACAAGGAAAGAATTGGGGAGTTAAGGTTAGTCTAGGAGAGAAAAATTAGAATTTTATGGTAATTAGATTCTGTGAGTACAAGAAGAGGAAGAACTAAGAATATCTTCCAGTACCCGGCCTGCACAATAGAAAGGATGGAGGTGTCTTAAACTGAGAGGGAAGGTTGTGAGTAAGGTAGACCAGGGAGAAATATCTGGAGTCAGTTAATGACATTTTAATTGACATTTTAATGTGATGTCTAACAGATGTCCAAGTGGAGACACTGTATAAACAACTGGGTAGAAGTTGGGTATTCATGAGAGAGATCTGAGGCCTAGATATATGATAGTCATCATCATATAGATGATATTTAAAGACTGGATGAAATTTTGGAAGAAAGAGACTGATAAACATTTGAGTGCAGGAGTCTTTTTGATAAAATGACTTATTTTCCATTGGGTAAATACCCAATGTGCAATTGCTAAATTGGCTGTATTTCATTCTTAACATTTAACAGAATCTCCATATGCTTTCCATAGAAGTAGTACCAATTTGCAGTCCCACAAACAGTGTATAAGCATTCCTTTCTCTCTGCATCCATGCTAGCATCTATTATTTTTTGACTTTATAATAATGGCCATTCTGATATCTCATTGTATTTTTAATTTGTATTCCCCTGATGATTAGTGATGTTGAGCATTGTTTTATCATGTGTTTGTTGGCTATTTCTCTATATTCTTTCAAAAAACTGTTCATGCTTTTTGCCCACTTTTTGTTATGATTGTATTTTCTTTCTTGCTGATTTGTTTAAATTCTTACATAATCTGGATATCAGTTGTTTGTCAGATATAAGAATTTGCAAATATTTTTGTCCTCTCTGTAGGTTGTCTATTCAGTCTGTTGATGATTTCTGCACTTATATGTTGATTGTGGCACAATTCACAAAGGCAGAGATGTGGAATCAACCTAAGTGCCCTTAAATTCATGAGTGGATAAAGAAAATTATGGTGTATATATCATGGAGCACTACTCAGCCATAAAAAGGAATAAAATAATACCCTTTGCATCAATGTGGAGGGAACTGGAGATAATTACCCTAAGTGAAGTATCTCAGAAATGGAAAACCAAACCCTGTATGTTCTCATTAATAAGTGGAAGCTAATAGATGGGTACACATAGGCACAAAGTGATATGAAGGACATGAAAACCAAGAAGGGGGGAAGATGAAAGGGTAGGTATCAGATAAAAACCTATCTACTGGATGCAATGAATACTTTTGGTGACAGGCACACCAAAAGCCCTGACTTACACATTATAAAAGATATCCTTGTAACAAAAACAATTAATATTTAGAAATAACCTTAATTCATATTTAGAAAAGTAAAAATGTTAAGGTTACAGAAGACAAGGAAAGATTGAGGACCAGCTTTAGCTTAAAAGAGATTAAGGAAGTGTGTCAACAGAATGTAATACATGATCCAGAATTTTCATTTCTATAAAATACATTAGGACAGTTGATGAAATTCTAATAAGGGGTATAGATTAGCTAATAGTATGTTTCAATGTTATTTCCTTTTTTGGGGGGGGGATAGAGTCTCAAGCTGTCACCCTGGATAGAATGCCATGGCATCACAATTCACAGAAACTTCAAACTCTTGGGCTTTAGCAATTCTCTTGCCTCAGCCTCCCAAGTAGCAGGGATTACAGGCACCCACCACAATGCCGAGCTATTTTTTTGTTGCAGTTGTCATTGTTGTTTTAGCTGGCCTCAGCAGGTTCAAACCCGCCAGCCTCAGCGTATGTGGCCAACACTTAAACACTGAGCTACAGGCCCCGCACTCAATGTTACTTTCTTGATTTCGATAATTGTTCTGTGTTTATGTAAAAGAATATTCTTTTATTTGGGAAATATACTCTGAGGTACTTAGTGTTTCATGTTTGCTAAATAAGTACATAAATAAATAAATAAAAATAAAGATGATATATAAAAGAAAGAAAAATGACTAAAATCTAAGGAAGCAAACTAAGGAAAAAACTAAGGAAGATTAGACTAATTCTCATTTTGAAAAATATATGCATACATATTGTTATTAATAAAAATCCAAATGTGAATACGATTTCTTTTAATTGAACCCATTTAAAAAATATTAACAATAATTTGATGCCTTACAAATGATATCAACATAATGAGTATAATATTTTCATGATAGTAAACCAATGTAGTTTTACTCCTGGTAAACTTTTTAAAAAATAAAAAGAGACTGAATGAGATCTCTAAGAAAAAGTATGGACCTGAGATAAAGAACAAAGGTCCGACCCCTGGGATGCTCTAGATGTTGGAAGGAGGAGGGGACCAGCAATGTAGATGAAGGAGCCATCACTGAGGCAAGAGGAAAACCAAGCACACAGAGCAAGTTAAGCATAAGAAACTGATTCCTTGGGTCCAATGCTTCTGATGATTGAAATATACAGGAATCGAGAACTCACCACTAGATTTGGCATTGTGGACATCATCCATGACCACAAGAACTATTTTGGTAAAGTGGTGGGAGAAAAACACAGCTGGAAAGCACTTATGAGAAAATGGGAAAAGAAATTAGAAGATGATAGATAGTTGTTTTGAGAATGTTTGTCCGAAATTAGAGAAAGGATTTGGATGATAACAGAGAACTAAGAAAATATTTCTTTTATTATGGAAGAAACAGCAGCATGTTTGCATGGCTCAAGGGAAAAAGAAATATTGATGAAGTCAGATAAAAGAAGGGAAAATTCCTGAAGCAGTATGCCCAAGGAGATGAAAATTTCTGAGATTGAAGGGAAAATGGAGGTGATGGCCTTATGAAACTGAAAGAATCCGTCTCTTGTAACAGGGGGAAGGCAACGTCTGAGTACAGATTATGGAGGCTAGTAGTGGACGCTTGAGCAACTTCACTACTGCCTGTTTCTATTTGCTCAGTGAAATAGAAATAGGGTCTCTGGATGAGAGGCGACATGGGCGGGGCGGGGAGGGAAGAGGCTGGAGGTTTGAGAAGTGAGAGATTACAGAGTAGTTTCGCAGGAAGGTTGACTAGCAGAAGGATGAGTGAAATCCAGTAAGACTTCTGAGCGCCAGTGTAGGTTCCTTGACATTCACGGTCTTGAATTTAAACGGAGTTAAACACAAGGTCTTTGTGGTTGCAGTGCTTTTTTCCAACTACATTCAGCACAGCTGCAAGTACAGAATAGATGGAGAAATATGTGTAGACTTCACATGCATTTGAAATTCGCTTAGGAAAAAAAATACGCTGAAAAAGGAAAAGATCGGGGAGGAAGTGGTGAGTAGGAAATGAGAAGAAAGGAGGGTTTAGACCAGATTTCATTATGGAAGAATCCAAGGGGGCAAAGTCTTTAGATTCTTTGCAGATCCATTGTGACTTTCAAGGTAAGTACAGAATTATTTGCCAGCAAAAGTAGGGAAGTGGCAAACCTTTCTGTAACTCCAACACCACACATTCAGGTAGTGAATTCAATGAGGATGAGTTTTTACTGGAACGGTCTATGCTATTTCTGCCTCCCCCATGACACTACTGCAGGCACCTATTTAAAATGTGAAAACTGGACTCATCAATCAGATATACATGTGGACACAAGTTCAAAAGTTCAATACTGCCATGTTACTAAAACTTAAACACAGGAAAACAGCTAAGTGTCATTCACCAGTCATTCAAATCTTGCATACTTAATGGAATTATGGCAAAAACTAATGTGCTTTTATTTTCAATTGTGTTTTCCGATTCAATTGTAGGGCCCTGTTAATGATATTCTACTCTCATAATTCACTTCAGGAAATGATACTATGAGAATTAGAATATGATAGTTGCATGATATATGTTTTTGGTTTTAGCTCCATGTCCAGCCCTGACTTTCCCTGTGGCTGTCAATAAACCTCAGTTCCCTAGTGCTCCATGTGTGCTGAATTCTCCATGTGCGATATCAACCCTAGAGATGGTTAAGGCACTACAGTTTGTAAATAAAACTATGTGTATTCATTTGGAAACATGAACATTCTTTCCATTTATGAGCTGGGAAAAGGAGCTTTGGCAGAGAGCCACATCCTTTCCTGGCATTACTTAGATGACCTTTAGCGTACTTGATCTGGGGATGAGTCACTATTTCTGAGAACCGGGAGCTCTTACATAGTGGTCACCTTGTTGGAAGGGACCTGAAGATGTAATTCCTTAGTCACACCTATATGATCTCAGTGTCTGCTGTAAAGTTGAATGGAAAAAAAAGATACAAATAAAAGAACCCAAAACTTAATACTTGAGGTGATAAGTATTTCCTGTTTGAACAAAGGGAGAGTGCTCTATCATGAAATATAAGATTCTTTTTTTTTGTAGTATCTTATCCATAAAAAATAAGAAAAGAATTTTAAGCTATTGGTCTCTGTTCCAGCTTTCTGAATGCCTTTTTCTATGGTTATAATGTTAGGTGTTTGCATTTGATTATGTAAGTGCTAGACTATAAGACCTTATCTGTCAGTGTTGCTGGTAGAATAAAAGAAGAAGGAGGAAGGAAATGGAGGAGTTGATGAATATTTAATAATGCTTTTAATCAGTCCCACCAAATAAACATTTCTCGTGTTGCTTTGCAAATGAGATTTCCCTATCATAGAAGCTTGCAGATGGTAATTTTTCTTTTCCCCAGTGAAAATCATAGGAGGCTGGTTGGACTGGTAAATGATTTTATAATCATTAGTGAATTTTATGACTGACAACTTAAAGTAAACAAAAATAATATTGAAATGAGTTTTCTTGGTGAAGTTGCTATCAAAATATACATCACATTCACCCTGAAAGTATTCACTTAGGATGGGCAGAATGTTGCACGTTTTGATGTTTTATTTATATTATTCCTTATATATCCCTTAACCACTTTAATTGGCACATTTAGTAGTTGTGGAAATCAGTAACAACTAAGAGAAATACCAGCCGTAAAGAGATCCCTTCAAATCATAATTAAAGTGACGGTGTTAATGAGTTTACTGTGACCACAGATGATTAAGACTTTCTGAAAGAAACCCCACTCTGGTGATACCTCTATTAGTAAATATTTGGTGAACCAGGAATTATATAGCTGAGAAAACAATATGCAGGAAAAAAGAGGAAAATTACATAAAGTATTGTTGAAAAGCAAAACATTATGGTGTGTAAGCCAATTGCACGTGTTCAGAACTAACTGGAACTGTCTTGGTCTGATCACCTGTCTTCAAGCTCACTGGGGCCGTCATAGTTGGGTTTTGCAATTCAAAGGATATTTTTGTAGATATCTATTTGTTCTCATGGTGACCTACTTTAATTCCTCTTAATTTTTGTGCTCCTCTTTAGGTAGCTAACAGGCTTGAAAGAGATTTCTTCAAAATATCAGGGATTGGATTCCTGAAGGTCTCTAGAAAGGCACAGAGATGTAACACTGATTTCATGTTGTCCGTCTGTATGGGAGGGGTGTGTGTGTGTGCGCGCGCGCACATGCACACATATGTGTGTTAAATGAGTAATTCATTGCAAAGACAGTCTTCTCAGTCTCATTTTGATGGCTAATTTGTGCTACATGGAGAAAATGAATTCTGCATGAAGAAACAGTGGGAGAAAAACAACTTCTCAGTCTATGCCAACATGGATTTTCTTCACAAGCCTATTTATGACTGTAGCTAACGACAGCAAAGGGCCACTGGTGACTGATGGTGAGAGGGAAGGCGGTGTTTACATTTATAAGCTAAATATCATTTACTACAAACCTGTTTGTCTCACAATAGATATTTTAAATCACAGCAGTTATGGCTTTCCCTAAAGCATAGGTTTGAATGTAAATTCAACTACCAAGGAATTTTGCACTTGGTACAGGAGTGTTACCTGGGTTGTGCTA
The DNA here is from genome assembly GCA_963575145.1 of Galago senegalensis. Taxonomy (NCBI): domain Eukaryota; kingdom Metazoa; phylum Chordata; class Mammalia; order Primates; family Galagidae; genus Galago; species Galago senegalensis. Next base: position 18,387 of record CAUYTI010082839.1, read on the forward strand.
AATTGCAGCTTTCTGTCCCTTATTACAGATTGGAAACTTTTCTCTGAACTGCTTTGTAAACTTTGTTGGTAAGGATGGTCAGGAATAAACCTATTGGAGACTAATTCTAAATCTTTCTAGTACCCAAGTTCTTCTTAAGTCTCTTGCAATCTTCTCCATCTTCCAGATTCATTTCCCAGAAGTTTTCAGATGACTTTTGATCAGAAGGCTTTAAAAAAGGAAAAAACTTTACATTTTCTTCAGAGAATCACCATGTTTCCAGTTCTGCTCTGAAAGTGTTTATCTATAGAATTACCCAGGAGTTCATCTCCTAGGGTACTTCCACCTTTCACCTCAATCACAGAAAAGCCATCTGTCATGGCATAATCCAAAATCCATACTCCCCAGAGTATGCTGCCTAACTATCTCATGCTGGTCCATGGGATCTGAAATTTTATCTTTCAACAGTTAAGAGTTTGAAAGATAGACACTTTTCTCTTCCTTCCATAACTAATATTTTTTAAAGCCAGTTTACCAGAAACTGAAGAGAAGCTTTGCATTCTGTAAAATCTCCTTTATTTTTGTGTCTGTGGCAAACACAAACACGTGGGCAGACAGAAAGTCTGGTTGCAAGAGGACAATATCGAACTAAGATTTTTATTTCTAATAAGAAGACAGTTTTATTTCTTCTGATTTTTTTCAAAATGAATAGTTGTAAAGTATTAACTGGATTTTGTGGATGAAATTGGTGCTCAACAGCTCTTTTAAAATAAACTCTTTTGTAGTTAAGTTGTAGGTTTGTGACAAAATTTCATAGAGGATGCAGATGTTTTCCATAACTCTGTACCCCCACATTCATTCACACCCCGTCCATCAGGATCAATGCTCGAGTGGCCCTTTAGACACAATCAGTGAACCTACATTATCATCCCAAGTCCATAGTTTACATTTGAGTAAGTTTTTCACACCTGTGGGCTTGGGGAAACAGGTATTGACGTGAATCCATCATTTTAGAACCACACAGAGTAGTCTCATTGCCCTAGAAATCCTTTCTGTTCCACTTATTTCTCACCCCCTCCCCACCCATGGAAACCAACGTGATCCTTTTACTGCCTTAATAGTTTTATCTTTTCCAGAATATCATAGAATTGAAATTATACAGTGCGTGGCCTTCCCAGAATGGCTTCCCCCGGGTAGTATTATTTATTTAAGGTTCATCTGTATCTTCTCACGGCCTTATTGTTCATTTCTCTGTGTCTAATAATATTTTACCATGTAAATGTACCCCAGTTTATTTGTCCATTCATCTATTGAAGGGCATCTTAGTTGCTTCTAAGATTTGGAAACTATGCATAAAGGTGCTGTAAACATCTATTTGCAGATTTTGGTGTAGATCAAAGTTTTTGTTTCATTTGGGTAAATACCAAAGAGCATGATTACTGAATCATATGGTTAGTTTTGTAAGAAACTATCAAATTGTCTACCCTCATGGCTGTACATTTTTTCATTTCTGTCAGCAATGAATGAGAGTTTGCTCCACATCCTGCCCAGTCTTTTGTGGCGTTAGTGATTTGCATCGTCTCCATTTTAATAGTAATATCATGGTATATCATTGTTGTTTTAATTTATAATCTTCTACAGATTGTAATGTGGAACACATTTTCATATGCTTATTTTTCATCTGTGTTTTTTCTTAGGAGGGTATCTGTTCAGGCGCTTCCTCATTGTTGAGTTTTAAGAGTTATTTATATATTTTGTATCATAAAACACTTCTTCATCAGATGTGTCTTTAAAAAAGGTTTTTCTAAATCTGTGGCTTGTCTTCCTATTTTCTTGACAGCATCTTTTGTAGAGCAGATATTTTTATTTTAATGAAATCCAGCTTACTGACCATCTCTGTAATGGATCATAACTTTGGTGTAGTATCTACACAGTCATCTCCGTGACTTTTTTCCCTCTGTTAGCTTCTGTGTGTGTGGTTCGTAGTTTTGCATCTTAGGTATATGAGGCAGTTTGAACTAGTTTTTTAAAGGATATATGGTCTGTATCTAGAATCATTTTTTTGAATATAAATAATGTCATTCCACCATCATTAGTTGAAAAGACTGTAGTTTCCCTATTGAATTGACTTTTCTCCTTTATCAATGATCAGATGACTAAATTTATGTGGGTCTATTTTTTGGCTCTCTATCCTCTTCCACTGATTAATAGGTCTATTCTTTCACCAGTGTCACACTGTGTAATTGTACCCTTTGTTCCAAGTCTAGAGTATTACTAGTCCCCCAACTTTCTTCTTCTTTTTAAAAATAATGTTAGCTATTCTGAGTTTTGGCCTTTCCTAATAAACATTAGAATTTATTTGTAAATATAAAAAATAAAATAAATTGCTTGGATTTTAATTGAGATTGCATTAAATAAACAGGTCAATTTGTAGAATAACTGAGCTGATGACAATGTTAAGTCCTCCTATCCATGAACATGGAATGTCTCCTTTTATTTCATTCTTCCTTCATTGTTTTTTTAAATCAGAGTTTTGCAATTTCTGTATAAAGATCTTGTGCATATTTTGTTAGATTTCTGCATAGTATTCCATTTGGGGGGGTTATGTATTAAATGGTATTATGTTTTTAATTTTAAAGTTTAATTTGTTATTTTTGGCATATAGGCAAGTGGTTGAATTTAGTATATTAACCTTATATCTATCAAACTTGTATCATTGCTTATTAGTTCTAGTAATTTATATTTTTCTTACTGATTCTTTAGGATTTTCTACATAAATGATCATTTCATCTGAGAACAAAGAAAGTTTTAGTTTATCCTTCCCAATATGTATAATTTATTATTTTATTTTGTTGCATTTTTATTACATTACCTAGGACTTCCACTATAATGTTCAAAAACAGCTCTGGGAAAGGAGTGAGCATCCTTGCCTTTCCCTTCATCTTAAAAGTAAAGCTTGAAGTTTGTATCGTTAAGTGTAATGTTACCTGTATGATTTTATAGTTTTTTTATCCACTTACATAAATTTCCCTCTTTTCCTACTTTGCTGAGATTTTTTTTTTTTTTTTTTGTAGAGTGCCATGGTGTCATATTGCTTACAGCAACCTCCAACTCACGGGCTTAGGCGATTCTCTTGCTTCAGCCTCCCAAGTAGCTGGGACAACAGGCAACTGCCACAATGCCCAACTATTTTTTTGTTGCAGTTCAGCTGGAGCTGAGTTTGAACCTGCCACCCTCAGTATATGGGGCTGGCGCCCTACCCACTGAACCACAGCTGTCACCCAAATAGTGATTTTTTTTTTTTTTTAGACAATGTCTCAAACTGTCACCCTGGGTAGAGTACTGTGGGGTCATAGCACACAGCAACCTCAAACTTTTGGGCTTAAGTGATTGTCTTGCCTCAACCTCCTGCTGAGAGTTTTCATCATGAAATGGGTTTTGAATTTTTACCAAACACATTTTCTATATTTATTGTTATGATCATGTGATTTTTATTTAAACTCTTGATGTAAAGGATTATATTAATTGATTTTTAATGTTGAAGCAGCCCAGCATAGCTCAGATAAATTCTATGTGTTCGAGTTATAAAATTCTTTTTATACATTTTTAATTCAATTTTGTATTTTTGAGAAGTTTTGCCCCCTATTCATGAGCGATACTGGTCTATACTTTTCTTTTCTTATAATGATTATCTCTAGTTTTGGTATAGCATAATGCTGGCTTCATAGAATGAATTAAATTTCCTTTGTTTCTATTTTATGGAATAGAAGACTAGAGAATAATTTTTCCTTTGAGGTTTGGTAGAATTCACCAGTGAAGACATCTGGACATGGTGCTCTTTTGGGAGATTATTAATTATTGGTTCAATTTATTTAATAAATATAGGCTTTATTTATAAATATAGATTTGTTTATGTTTTCTTATAGGAATTTTGACAATATTTTCTTTCAAGGAATCAGTCTATTTCTTCCAGCTTACCAAATTTGTGGCCATAAATTTGTTCATAATATTCATTTAACAGCTAGGCAATATAAAGCGATGTCCCCTCTGCATTTCTGGTATGTGGTGTCTTTTTTTTCCCTTAGGCTGGAAATAGAATTTTTGATTTTCTTAATCTTTCAAAGAATCATTTTTGGTTTTATTAACCTTCTCTATTAATTTCTTGTCAATTCAACTAATTTCTAAATATTTCTTTTATTTATAAATATTAGTTGTCTATTTTTCTGAGACTTTGGAGAAAAACAAAATAAGAAGACATTAACTGATCAAAGTATTCTATAATTAGACATACTTCTGACAATGTGAATGTTACTTTCTTTGCATTATTACTATTATTATTGCTTAATATTTCATTGTAGCAATCTCTGATTTCTTTTCTGAACGTATTTATCTTCATTCATTCTTTATGAGGTTTTGTTCTCACTTTTTATGTTAAACATTGTTACTGTCATTAAATTTAGCTTTTTTAATTCTGTGGAAAAAAAAAGAAAAAGAATGAAGACATCTTCCTTGTACAGAAACAGAATGTTCTTTAACATTTATAGTTATGAATAAATAAATAAAAAGATGTATGGTTACATAAAAAATTTTTTTAAATTATTTCTAATTTTTATTACTTATTTTCTTCTGCCTACTATCACATTACTTAACTTTTATTTTTAGTTGCCTAATTTGAAAGCTTAGGTTAAATTAGACATTTTTTCTTTTCTAATGTATGTATTCATGTATTTCTTCTTGAGTTTTGAAGATCAATTTTATAGAGTATGGAATTCTAAATAGCAATTTTTTTTCTCTCAATGCTCTCAATATTTCACTCCACTCTCTGCTTACTTGAATAGTTTCTGAGGAGAAGTGACTCTTATTTATTCATTTGTTTTATTTTTTTAATACAGAATATCACTCTGTTGCCTAGAGTGCACTGGTATCACCATAGCTCAACACAACTTCAAATTACTGGGCTCAAGAAATCCACCTGCCTCAGCCTCCTGCTTAGCTAGAACTATAGATGCATGCTGCCACACCTGTATAATTTTTTAAATTATGTTTTTCAGACTATTAAAGGGATCCAAATGTTTAGGTTATATGAATTGTCTTTGTACAGTTTGGGTCAAAGTTGTAAGTGTGCCTCTCATCCAGACAGTGTGTGTTGTATCCATTAGGTGTGAATTTATTCCTTCCCTCTTAGTCCCTTCCACCTGTTCACCTTCTATTGAGTTTTACTACCAAATGTGCCCACAGATGCTGGTCAGTTATTTCCTTCTTAATAGTGAGCACGAGTGGTGGTTTTTTTTTCCCCATTTTTGTGAAACTTCACTTAGAAGAATGGTCTCCAGTTCCATCTTCTTTGTTGCAAAAGACATTAATTCACCTTTATTATGCCCAAGTAGCATTCCATGGCATACATATTTTTATATTCTACATTTAGAAAGATTCACATGTACCCTTATAAGATGAACCATAGACGTGATCCCACCAATCACTCTCCCTCCACCCATCCTCCCCTCCCCTCCCTTTCCCCTTTCCCCATATTCTTGGGCTATAATTGGGTTATAGCTTTCATATTGAAGCTGTTTCATAGTAGGGCTGAGTACATTGGATACTTTTTCTTCCATTCTTTTTCTTTTTATTTCTTATAGCATAACTGTGTACATTAATGCAATCATGGGGTACAGTATGCTGTTTTCATATACATTTTGAAATACTCTCATCAAACTGGTTAACATAACCTTCATGTCATTTTCTTAATTATTGAGTTAAAACATTCATACTCTGCTTTTAGAAAGATTCACTTGTACCCTTGTAAGATAAACCATAGAGATGACCCCACCAATCACCCTCCCTCCCTCCATTCACCCTCTTCACCTCCCCCTCCCACACCTTCCCGTATTCTAAGGCTATAATTAGGTTATGACACTCCTATAAAAGCTATGAATATTTTCCAGCTCCATCCATGTAAACATGAAGGAGGTAAAGTCTCTGTCTTTCTTAATGGCTGCATAGTATTCCATGGTGTACATATACCACAATTTATTAATCCATTTGTGGGTTGATGGGCACTTGGGCTTCTTCCATGACCTAGCAATTATGAATTGAGCTGCAATAAACATCCTGGTGCAAATACCTTTGTTGTAGTGTGATTTTTGGTCTTCTGGATATATGCCTAGTAGAGGAATTATAGGATCAAATGGCAGGTCTATTTTTAGTTCTCTAAGTGTTCTCCAGAAATAAAGGAATGAAGTTTGCAATCCCACCAGCAGTGTAGAAGTGTTCCCTTTTCTCCACAACCACACCAGCATCTGTGATTTTGTGATATGGGCTAATCTTAATGGTGTTAGATGATATGTCAAAGTAGGTTTTTTTTGCATTTCTCTGATGATTAAGGATGATGAGCATTTTTCATATATCTGTAGGCCATGCACCTGTCTTCTTCCAAGAAGTTTCTCTTCAGGTCCCTTGCCCACCCTGAGAAAGGATCACTTGTTCTCTTCTTGCTAATGTGTTTGAGTTCTCTGTGGATTCTGGTTATTAACCTTTGTCGGAGACATAACTAGCAAATATCTTCTCCCATTCTGAGGGCTGTCTGCTTGCTTTACTCACTGTGTTCTTGGCTGTGCAGAAGTTTTTTAGTTTGATGAGGTCCCAGTAGTGTATTTTTGATGTTGCTTCAATTGCTGGGAGGGGGTCCTTCTCATAACATTTTCACCCAGGCCGATTTCTTCAAGTGTTTTCCCTACAGTTTCTTCTAGTATTTTTATAGTTTCATGTATTAAGTTTAAATCTTTAATCCAGTGAGAGTCTATCTTAGTAGTGAAAGGCGTGGATCCAGTTTCAGTCTTCTGCAGGTTGCCAGCCAGTTCACCCAGCACCATTTGTTAAATAGGGACTCTTTGCCCTACTCAATGTTTTTAATTGGCTTGTCAAAGATCTTATAACGGGAAGTAGCTGGGTTCAACTCTTGATTCTCTATTTTGTTCCATACATCTACCTCTTTGTTTTTGTGTCAATACCATGCTGTTTTGATCACTATGGATTTATAGTATAGTCTGATGTCTGGTAGTGTGATTCCTCCTGCTTTGTTTTTATTTCTGAGTAATGTTTTGGCTATTTGAGGTTTTTTCTGATTCCATATAAAACAAAGTATTTTTTTTTTGAGATCTTTAAAGTATAACAGTGGGGCTTTAATAGAGATTGCATTAAAATTATATATTGCTTTGGGTAGTATGGACGTTTTAACAATGTTGATTCTTCCTAGCCATGAGCATGGTATGTTTTACCATTTGTTAACATTTTTTAGCTATTTCTTTTCTTAGAGTTTCATAGTTCTCTTTATAGAGATCTTTTACATCCTTTGTTGGATAAACTCCCAAATATTTCATCTTCTTTGGCACTACTGTGAATGGAATAGAGTCATTAACTGTTTTTTCATCTTGAGTATTGTTGGTATATATGAAGGCTACTGATTTATGAGTGTTGATTTTGTAGCCTGAGACACTGCTGTATTCCTTGATCACATCTCGGAGTTTTGTAGTAGAATCCTGGTGTTTTCCAGGTATACAATCATATCATCTGCAAAGAGTGGATTCTAAAATCTTAACGAATCATTCCTCAGCCATTGCAATCTCCTAAGGAACCCATCAAAGGCATACTTTATTTCTATTTTAATGTTTTTGGTCTGTTGCTTTCTGTTTAATTCTTTCATAGAAGTTCCCTTTCTCTGATTTCTTTGCCTGTCTGTTCTTGCATGCTCTGTGCTTTATGCAGGAACCTTCAATATATTAATCATGGTTGTTTTAAATTTCCAGTCTGATATTTTTTAACATTTTTGCCATGTTTGAGTCTGGTTCCAGTACTTGCTCTATCTCTTCCATGTATGTTTATTGCCTCTTTGTATGCCTTGTAATTTTTTCTTAATAGCTAGACATAAAGTATTGGGTAAAAAGAACTACTGTATACTGGTCTTCAGTAATGTGGTGGTATGGAAGGAGTGTAGGGGAGTATTCCATTTCTGTGATTTGGTTTCCAGTTTTAGTAAGCCTGTGCTTTTAGATTGTGAATTTCACTACTGCTTCTCAGCTCCCTCTCTGTAGGTAAGATGTGATGGCTAGGGTGGGCTGGAGTTGGCTATGTCCTTTCCTTCAAGTGATTAAGCTAAGAAAAGAAATCCAGTTGTTTAGGTGCTGGTATGTAGTTTCTATTGAGGGCAGGGTTTATTAAGAAGAACAGAATGCTGTTATGTATTTCAAAACGATTAGCTTTCCTCTGTCCCTGCTAGGAGCATTTGAGGATTTTTGTCCAAATATTTACTATGAAAATCTATTTTAGTTCCTAAAATTAAAACTCACAAAATGTGGTGAGCCTCCCCCCATAACTAGATTTCTGTGGGGTGCTTGACTCCCAGACTTGTCTACATTCAGCTGAAGTAATTAATTAATCATAGTTTAGGTTTTCTTATCCTGGCACTTGTGTGTTTATGCTTTGATCTACAGTGACTCTCTGTATTTACTCATCTGTCTCTCTAATTTAGGGGCAGTGGTTTGCCCTATAACTTCACTCACTTCTCTGATGAGTAAGAGTTGTTGATTTGTCAGTTTGTTCAAATTTTTACTTGTTGTTAGGCTGGAGTAACAACATTTAACGTGCTGTCCTGGAAACCAGAACCCCAAATTAACTTTCAAATTCTGATTTTCTTGCCCCTCAGTGAAATTAAAATCAAAGAGTGATTTTGAAATGTTAAATATAAGCAATATTGTTCCACTGTCACACTGCAATCCTTTAAAAAGTAGTCCTTCTTAAAACACTACCCTCTTTTGTATGCTGGCTTCCTTTTGGATTTTTTCACATGCTCTTTTAAAGGTTATGTGAGATCAATGCAGCAATTGAATAGATGATCTCTTGAAATAAGCTTGAATGAGAATACTGCTAAAATTCTTACTTTTTCTTTGGAGTGAATTCTTTTCATTCAGTCAGAGGAAATGCCTCTTTTATGAAATTTTCTACTCACAGGTTAACACTATAGAACTTGTGAAGATATGTTCTCCTAATGGCACACAGAAAGTGAGAGATGCGTATTTGGGTAGCATCTTGCTTGGCACATGCTTTCTGAGTAAAGTGTTCATCTAGGTAATGTTTCAGCTTTATTTTCAAAGAGCATATTTTCATAAAGCAAATCTTTATTAAATTTTTAACAGCTCAGTTTCCTCAACTCTAATTTCAGGTGAAACTGCTACTACTTGTCTTATGAAGAAAAGTCTTGCCAATGATATAAAATGTGTTTGGAGCAATGTATGGCATGTAATGAGCATTTAATGGAGACTAATTGTCATTAGCAACAAGAAAAACCTGATGACGGTCGAGTTGGATGACTGTGGTCTGGTTGGAAAGGAATCAGTGGTGGAACACTATGGATTGTTCTGACTTGCTGGGCCTAGAAAGGTGAAACTCTGAGGTATCACTTTAGTCAACAACTACTTATTATGCATAAGACACTGCTTATCATGCTAGGGTATAAATAACTGTGGTATAAGTTTATTGTTTTAAAAGAGACCTGTAAAATCTACTGCGGGAAGACTGAGCAGAGAGTAATTAATTCTGTCTGCAAGAGTCACAGATGATTTCACAGAAGGAAAAGACACTGGAATTTGGTCTTTAGAAATATGCAGGTGTTGGCTAATGAAAGAATGAGAAGATAAGAAGATGTACTGTAGGCAGAAGGCACAGTGTGTTCAAGACATCATAGCACGAAAGTATGAAAGTACCTATGTGTTGAGACAATAATGGACAGAGAGTTTTCCCTCACTGAATGGCAGAGTTCTGGGAAGAAAGTGAACAACGAGGCTAAGAAAGTCGCATGAGGATATCTCACGAAGGACTTTTGATGCTTTGCAAAAGTGTTTGTGTTTATACTGGAGACAACAGAGAGCTCATGGTGAGTCCCTTGTGTTTCATCCTACTGGTCAGTCGTTCATTAGCTCATTCATTCATTCAGCAGATATTTATTAAATATTTACTAATTTCAGTTTCATTCTAGGCACTGGCAATAGAGCAGTAAGAAAAGATGAAATGTTTTGCTCCCTTACACCTTACATTTTAGTGTAGAGTAGCAGACAATAAGGAAACAAAACAAAACAAAACAACAACAACAAAACCACCCCACAATTATAGATGGCATATAAAAAATCCATCATAATAAATCACTAAGTAGAGGTAGGGAATGTTGAAAGGAAACCAGTGAGTTTAGATAGATGGCCAATCAGGGCATTGGTTAAAAGGTGACCTGTGAATCACAATTGAAGTGGAAGGAATATTGTGGATGTCTGGGGGGAGTAGCACGTTGAAGGCCCCAGGGGAGGTGTGTGTCTGCTTCTGTCAGGAATAGCAAGGAAGCCAGTGTTGCTGGAGCAGGGGAAGCAAGGGACAAAGAGGTCAAAGTATGGCAGAAGGAAGAGGAGGGTGGAGAATAAAGACCACAGAGGAACCGGGTGCCATTTTCAGGATTTGATTTTAGTCTGAACAGAAACTGGTATGATCTAATTTCTATTTTAAAAATATTACTGTGACTCTGCAGAAAACAGGCTAGGTTTGGGGGAGGTGAAAGCCTAGAATTAGGAAGGAGGGTTAGGGCATTGCCGAAAAGAAATCAGACAAGAAACAATAACGTCTTGGAACAGAGTAGAAGTGGGATAGAAAGGTGACAGGAAGAAATCTTTTGTTGAAGCATTTTGGAATGTGAGTCAATGGGAGGTGCTGGTGGGTTTACATGAGTGTGAAATGCGTGTGGTTGCTGGCGGTGGTTTTCAGCCCCTTGGCTGTAACTTCCTCTGCCCTTGCTGATATCTTCCCTAGAGACCCGTGAACTACATCAACTTATTTTCCCCCTTTGGTTTTCTACTGCCGGCCATTTCTAGTCCTGTTTAACTAAGTTTATCTCACAGAGGGACACAAGCTTCCTATCTCCCCCCATTCACATTCTTTAAGACACCATTGAGAGTTTTACTAGTCAAGATACGGAACCTGTCTATATATGATACAAATGAAAATGGAGATAAATTATAAAGTTAAAAAGCAAGTGAAGGAAGGCTTTTTAGAAAATCTACTGTTTTCCTCTTGAAATAGTCAAATAGTGTTTTCCATTGCCTCTACTTGGTGAAAGTCATATATATTATCTTGAGAAGATTTTTTTTCTTTCCCGATGAGGGTGCCTTTCTGACAAAGTTATGGATTCTCTTCTATTTACCAAGGAGCACGTCTATTCCTGTGGTATTACCTGGGCAACTTACGTCCAAGGGCAGATCGTAGTTTTTTGGCTCCTGACTTGTTATGTAATTTGGGGGATGCCTTCCTTAAGAAACAGCTTCACAGTTATGTGCCCAACATTATCAGGCCTCCTCCCAGAGTGCCGCAAGACATCTGTGCAAAGGAGGGCCTAGGGCTCACGTTCGCTAGCCACTCAGGGCTCAGTCAGGACCTCTGCACTTGCTGTCATCAACAGGGAGCCAAAATCCTCCTTCAGATTTTGTTCATGTCACTGTTTGGCCATCATCTTTAACGTTGCAGCTTTCCTGGCAAACCAGACTAGACTCTGGTTATTCCCTTTCACCTACTTCCCCTCTTCGCCCAGGAATAATTGTATCAGAGTTTTGTATCTGATACAGAATTGTATCTGAGTAAACTCAGAAATTCTTCAGAGTTTCCACAAGCTTTTGGTCAGAAGAACTCTGACCTTTTCCGGGCAATGATTTAGAGGGAAAGCCTTCACACAGTGTAAGGCCTTTGGGGCTGAATTGCTTCACTATCAATCTCTCATTTTCAATAAGCATCCTCTGATATGGAATTTTTTCCTAGAACTTCATCTTTCCAAATAGTGGCAATTATTTTTACATGCCTTCTTCACATAAAAAGTTTACATGCTCTTTTAAAATTAGGAATAGTTTCCAACCCTTAAACCTTCTAGTTTTTGGATTTATTAAATGGGCATATATGTAGAAAATATCAATGAAACAAACCAGTGTATGAGCAATTACATTTCATTTTTAGTGGAATCTCCTCCCAGTTTGTCTTTCCCTCCCTCCTCCTTTCTTTCCCTCCCTCTCTCCCTCCCTTCCTTCCTTCGTTTCCTTCCACTTTACTTTGACTGTTCGTAGCAGTTATAGATTCTACAACACAGGGTAAATTATGGGTAAATTAGGACCTCTAAAGCACCAGGTATGTTCTTGCCTCCTATTAAACAGTGACTCTTGGGGGTGGCTGCAGACTTTTGTGGTTTCCATCAAGAAATGCTGCTGAGGCTTCATCTGTATGCACCACTGAAAAATATTTTTACCATTGATTTTCCTCCAGCATTGATCTACCACCTGACGCTATCAATAATGAGGTTTGTTGGTTGATTTCTTAGGCTGTCTGGAATTTTTTTCCCCCCTGGGGGAAGAGGAGCTAGCAGCAAAACAGGAAGAAAGGTTGGTACGTTGAACTTGGGAATTTGCAACCAAACCATCAGCTCCACTGAATCATTCCTCCCAGCCCATCTTCTCTTTCTTTATTTCTTCTATCACTTTATTACTTGATAGGAAGTCTTCCATTGGTTGGCCTCCTGAGTGTTGGTATTTTTCAGTTTGGTATTCATTGGAATGCAAATTAAATGAGACAATTATCTGTGGTAAAGTGTTTTCTTGATGTTGGAAGAATGCTTTTTCTTTTGTATCTCTTAAAAATCTGAAAGCATCTAAAAAGCTGATTCAACTAAATACTTAGTGAGAAACGGATTCTGTAAACTATGCCACTTTCATTTATTGAAGTTAGCCCATGTTTGGGCCTAAAGGGAGAATTTTCTGAAACACATGTCTATTTCACTGTGGCAGAATGCTTCCCTTTACAAAGCAATAATAGGGGAAAAAGTAAAAAGTAGATAGTCAGCATTCCCACATCCCTTGTAAAAATAAAATGAAAATGCAGATACCCTTCTGTCAAGGTCCTGATCTTGGACAAAATTATGTTCCAAAATTGGGCAAAGTGTGTTCTGGGAGATATTCATTATTATGCATGAACTTGACTAAGTATTGATCACTCTAAGTGGAACAGATGGAAACAGACATTTTTCTGGTTTCAGGATATTAAATTATGAGAGGTCAGAGGAAAAATTCTCACTGACAGGTCAAGACAAAATTATTTAAGAAACAAGATTAGAAAGCACGTGATTTCACGTGTGATATATTTGGTTGTTTTGCCTCCATATATTTTTAAAGATTTCTAATCACAATACATGCCTTTCATTGAAAACATGGGTTAGACATATTTTCCCCATTTTGCCCTTTCATTGGAAAGTATGTAAACATCTATTTTAATTAATTGTATGTATCAATATCAAAAGTTTTTTCAACACATTCATTCTTTTTATTAATTATACATTTAACAGTTGTTTAAAGTTTGCATGTCTATTAAACTTGAGTAATTTCATAGTAATTTTCAAGTAATTTTATATTCATAAAACTCAAGCGTACATTGTGTTACCCTATGAGAGGATCCCCCCAAGCTACCTAGCACACAGTTGCATCCTGCAGTCCTGATACAGAGTTGGTGAGTCATGGGAAGGTCAAAGACTTAATTTCACTTTGATGGCTAGACTGTCTTCTAGATTGGCATTGCCTTCCTTCCAACATGTAAAATTATCCTACTCTCTAGTTTTGTATTTGATGTTATCTTCCATACCAGCTTGTGCCATGCTGTCCTCTCCTACTCAAAGTCATCTCTCCAATAGGAACCTAACCACCTTTTACCTACCCCAGGATTTCTCATAGTTGTTAGATTAGGTTCCAGAATGCACCACCTCCCTGTTTCTTTTTTTTTTTTTTTTATTGAGTGTTAACTATGTACATTGATACTCTTCTGGGGTACAGTGTGGGGTTTTCACATGCATTCTGAAATACTTCCATCAAACTGGTCAACACAGCCTTCATGTCATTTTCTCAGTTA
>CAUYTI010082848.1:0-11129 GCA_963575145.1 Galago senegalensis
GCTATAGGTGCCGAGCCAATTTTTTCTTTTTTTGAGACAAAGTCTCAACTATGTCACCCTCAGTGGAGTTTTGTGGCGTTTGCCTTTGCTGGTTGCGCCACCGGCGCCGTCCCTTTTTTTTTTTTTTTTTTTTTGAGACAGAGCCTCAAGCTGTCCCCCCCTGGGTAGAGTGCCGTGGCATAGCTCACAGCAACCTCCAACTCCTGGGCTCAAGCGAGTCTCCTGCCACCTCCCAAGTTGCTGGGACCACAGGCGCCCACCACAACGCCTGGCTATTTTTTTTTTCTCGGTTGTAGCCATCATTGTTGTTTGGCAGGTCCGGGCTGGGGATTCAAACCTGCCACCTTAGGTGTACGTGGCTGGCGCCTTAGCTGGTTGAGCTATAGGCGCCAAGCTGACCATGTGAGTCTTGAATGAGGACGTAACAGAGCAGGACTGCAACAGACCTGCCACTGGACATGCATGAATAAGAAGTAGATCTTTAAGGTTGTAAGCCAACAAGAAGAAGGAGGTTTGGGGCTTCTGCAGTCATTTCTTAAAGTGGCAAAATTATATCTCCTGACTGATATAACATGAAGCACTGTGGACAGTTTTGATACAATAGTCATCAATAGTCATTAAAATAGCATATATAAATAACCATGTCCTATAAAAATAATGGAACATTAATACATGGTATAAAATGGCTAAACTGGAAAACTAAGACGTGGAAATAATGTGCTATTTAGAAATGTAGAATTCAGGGCAGCACCTGTAGCTCAATGGGTAGGGTGCCAGCCACCTACACCAAGGCTGGCAGGTTTGAACCCAGCCCAGGCCAGCTAAAACAACAATGACAACTGTAACAAAAAAAAATAGCCAGGTGTTATGGCAGGTGCCTATAGTCCCAGCTATTTGCAAGGCTGAGGTAAGAGAATCACCTAAGTCCAAGAGTTTGAGGTTGCTGTGAGCTGTGACACCATAGCACTCTACTTTGTCACCAAAAAATAAAAATAAAAAGAAAATTTAGCAGAACAGCTCTTCCCTGGTAAGTGCTACAGGGCCTTACGATATTGTTATGAGCCTTGTTTTATTTGACTCTTAAGCCATATATATAATCACTTGGAAAAAAATTAAAATTTTATTTCTTTTTAAAATTTTTTATTTTTATTTTTTTTAGAGATAGAGCCTCATTATGTGGCCCTCAGCAGAGTGCCATGGAGTCATAGTTCACAGCAACCTCCAACTCCTGGGCTTAGGTAATTCTCTTGTCTCAGCCTCCTGAGTAACTGGAACTACAGGCACCCACCACAATGCCCGGCTATTTTTTTTTTCTTGAAGTTTGGCCAGGGCCGGGTTTGAACCTGCCACCCTCGGTATTTGGGGCCGGTACCCTTCTCACTGAGCCACGGGCGCTGCCCAAAATTTTACTTCTTTTAAAAAGAAAAATGGGGGCGGCACTTGTGGCTCAGTGGATAGGGCACCATCCCCATATACTGAGGGTGGCAGGTTCAAACCCAGTCCTAGCCAAAGTGTAACAAAACAATAGTCAGGTATTGTGGCAGGTACCTGTAGTCCCAGCTACTAGGGAGGCTGAGGCAAGAGAATTGCCTAAGCCCAGGAGATGGAGGTTGCTGTGAGCCATGTGACCCCCCACAGCACTCTACCAAGGGTGATAGAGTAAGACTCTGTGTCTACAAAAAAAATAAATAAATAAATAAGTGAATGGATGGTAAGAGGAGGGGATTTTAATATTGTTTATAATTCAGCGAGTTTAATAGACTCTTAATCATCCCACCTTAATATTAAAATTGTAAGTAGACTTAATTCCTTTTTTTTACATATACATATATTTATTAGGTTTCCACTTTTTGCCTTCACAAAATTAAAAAGGCTTAAAATTTAATAACAACAACAACAATGTTTAAGATAAGGACTAGAAACAAAAACCTTGTAAAGAATGAACAAAGATAAATACATTCAGAAAAGAAATCAGATGATTGCTGCATCAAAATATTAAGCAATAATAATAATAATAATGCAAAGAAAGTAGCATTCACATTGTCAAATAAGAGTATGTGTCTTTTTTTTTTTTGAGACAGAGCCTCAAGCTGTCCCCCTGGGTAGAGTGTCTTGGCATTACAGCTCACAGCAACCTCCAACTCCTGGGCTCAAGCGAGTCTCCTGCCTCTGCCTCCCAAGTAGCTGGGACCACAGGCGCCCTTCACAAGGCCCAGCTATTTTTTGGTTGCAGCCATCGTTGTTTGGCGGGTCTGGGCTGGATTCGAACCTGCCACCTTAGGTGTATGTGGCTGGTGCCGTAGCCAGGTGAGCTATAGGCACCAAGCCAAGAGTATGTGTCTTATAGAATGCTTTGATTCTGAGGTTCAGTATGGAGTCATCAGGTAACTTCTTTTTTTTTTTTTCCCAAAGTCTCAAAAAATAAACTAATATTTATAAATAAAAGTAAAAGATAATTTCAAAAAACATCATGCCAAATCTTATAGGCAATAGAAAAAGAAGAAATACTTCAAAATCATTCTACTCAATCTAGATACATCTGATATTAAAATTGGAGAACATATATTATTATAAAGGGGAAATTACAAACATATTTCACTTGTAAATGAGGATACAATATTCTAAAAAACATATTACCAGGTTGAGCTAAAAATTAATGTTTAAGTAATGTACTTTGGTCAAAACTAATTCCAATTTATGTGAGAATTAGTCACTATTATTCTGTTCTTTTTTCTTCTTCTTTTCCTTTCCCTCAACCCCTCCCTCCTCCTCTGTCTGATCGTCCCTTCCCCATGCCCCACCATGTCATTAATTGTCATTAATTGTCCTCATATCAAAGTTGAATACATAGGATTCATACTTCTCCATTCCTGTGATGCTTCACTAAAAATAATGTGTTCCACCTCCGTCCAGGTTAGTACAAATGCTGCAAAGTCTCCATTTTTTTAATGGCTGAATAGTATTCCATGGTATACATATACCACAGCTTACCAATCCATTCCTGGGTTGAAGGACATTTAGGCTGTTTCCACATTTTAGAGATTGTAAATTGGGCTGCGATAAACAGCCTAGTACAAGTGTCTTTATAATAAAAGTTTTTTTTTTTTTTCCTTTTGGATAGATGCCTACTTAATGGGATTGCAGGATCAAATGGGAGGTCTAGGTTGAGTTCTTTGAGGTTTCTCTATATTTCCTTCCAAAAAGGTTGTATTAGTTTGCAGTCCCAGCAGCAGTGTAAAAGTGTTGCTTTCTCTCCACATCCACACCAGCATCTGCAGTTTAGACCTAATTCTTTAAAAATACCTTTTTCAAGAAAATTGAAGCAGGGTGGTACCCATAGCTCAGTGGGTAGGGCGCTGGCCACATACACTGGAGGTGTGGGGCTTCAAACCCAGCCCAGGCCAGCTAAAACAACAATGACAACTGCAACCAAAAAAAAGCTGGACGTTGTTGTGGTCGCCTGTTGTCCCACCTACTTGGGGGGCTGAGGTAGGAGAATCACTTAAGCCCAAGGGTTTGAGATTGCTGTCACCTGGGACACCACGGCACTCTACCCAGGGCAACAGCTTAAGACTCTGTCACAGAAAAAGAGAAAAAAGAAAATTGAAGCCCTAAAAGCTAAATTTTTTCATTCTACCTTCACACTGTCCACTGCACAACAGAAATGTGACTATTGGTTTCCTAATATTTTGACTCATGTACCACCTTCCCTTGCCCTTACCATAATGTTATTTATAGGGTACTGTTTAAATGAAGTTAAATGTCACTAATTTGAATTTGACAAATGATGTATGTAAGTATGTAATTATTTTATAAAAGGCTATTTTGTACTTTCAAAAATAGTTGTTTTTAAAAATACTGTCTGACATTAGACCCCCCCAAAAGTATTTTCTTCAGGAGGCTAGCAGTGATTAAAATAAATTTACTATGTATTGATATATACATACCACCTATAATCTGTAAATAATTAGTTGTATATAATGGGGTTGTAACTTTCTTGTGGTATTTTTTACATCATTTACGACCTATGATAAAAAGGATTTGGTGTCCAGTATGGTGGCTCACGCCTGTTATCCTAGCACTCCTATAGGCCAGGGTCAGTGGATCGCCTGAGCTCAGAAGTCAAGACCATCCTGAGCAAGAGCAAGATGCTATCTCTACTAAAAATAGAAAAACTGGGTGGTGCCTGTGGCTCAGAGGAGTAGGGCACTGGCCCCATATGCCAGAGGTGGTGGGTTTAAACCCAGCCCCAGCCAAAAACTGCAAAAAATAAAAAAAAAAAAAATAGAAAAACTAGCTGGGTGTTGTGGCTGGTGCCTATAGTCCCAGCTACTCAGGAGGCTGAGGCAAGAGGATTGCTAGAACCCAAGAGTATGAGGTTGCCATGAGCTATGATGCCACGGCACTCTATCCAGGGTGATAGAGTGAGACTCTTAAAAAAAAGGATTTGAGGAAGCAAAAGTAAACTAGTCTAATTGCTATACGAATTGTAAGGAATAAAGGCAGTAGTCTCTCTGTAGCCTTGGGATTTGTTAGTGTGGCCCTTCCGTGATCTATGCTCATTCCATCATCTCTCACATTCAGCCAACACTCATGTCAAGCCTCAAGTGTAATAGGCCTATTACTAAACTGCTTGCAAATCCCTAAGCATATGATGTCATCTCCTACTTCTTAGGCTTGAGATGGGGTTTCCTGACCTAAAATGCTATACTCACATTCCTGTACCTTCCCCAAAGCCAACTTGTCTATTAAGATACAAGGAAGGGGGGGCAGTGCCTGTGGCTCGGAGGAGTAGGGCCCTGGCCCCATATGCCAGAGGTGGCAGGTTCAAACCCAGTCTGGCCAAAAACTGCAAAAAAAAAAAAAAAAAAAACAAGGAAGGGGAAATCTTATCTTATTCCTAAAGTCAGATACCCTTCCTCCATCTTCCATACTCCCATAGGACCCTCTATATTTATTTATTTATTTTTTGGTTGTTGCAGTTTGGCTGGGACTGGGTTTGAACTCACCAGCCTCAGCATATGGGGCTGACACCCTACTATTTCTGACAGAGCCATTATATTCCTCTTTACATTATGAGCCCCATAAAAGCAGAAACCTGGTCTGTTTTATTCACAAGTATGTCACTACAGTGCCAGGCTCATTGCTTGCATTCAAACAATTCTTGTCTGTTTTTCAACAGGGTATATGCTCCTTAGTAGATAGGTTTGTGGTTTGTTAAACTTTGTTTCTTTTAGCATTTAGCACTTAGTATAAGACCTAACACATAGAATTTTGCTGAATATATTAACTTTTTCAGCATTACCATTAATCTTTAAAATATATAGCATGAAGAATATCCAGACAGTATCCTCATCATACAGAGAGACATGGCATGCTCAGGATTGTTCCTTTGATTTTCACTTAAATAGAAAAGTACATATGAAAGATCTGAAAGAAAAATACATATGAAATAGGAAAAACATATTCATATAAAATTATATGAAAAATACATAGGCCACATATGCCAAATGACCTGTTATTTGCCCTGTGCGCTCACCAGTTTGCCTAGAAATAAAAAAAAAGTAATTCTTCTAGAAATAGTCATAAAATAACCAGCTAAAAATTTTATCATTGGTAAGTCAAACATGGCATTGGCAGTGCTGGCTCTGAGGATGCAGGCAGCGGCCCTGCTCAGCCCCTGTCCAGCTACTGCTCTCGCCATCAGAAATGCATCCAGGAAGACAGGTGGTATCTCCAAAAACCTCGGGGGAAAGTCATCAGGCAAACGCTTTGGCATCAAGAAAATGGAAGGTTGCTATGTTCATGCCGGCAACATCCTTGGGACTCAGCACCATTTCCGCTGGCACCTAGGTGCCCATGTGGGGCTGGGGAAGAGGAAGTGCCTGTACGCCTTGGAAGAAGGGATAGTCCACTACACTAAGGAGGTCTACATGCCCAATCCCAGAGACTCAGAGGCTGTGGATCTGGTCACTAGGTTGCCCAAGGGTACTGTGCTCTACAAGACTTTTGTCCATGTGGTTCCTGCCAAACCTGAGGGTACTTTCAAACTGGTGGCTATGCTTTGATGCCATTGGACAGAATTTGGAGCCTAGGTGACAGAAGCTGAGGGTTGAGATGATGATAAGGCCTCCTGAGGAAGAGATGTGCTTGGTGGACAAGTCTCTGCAGGAGACTCTGTGAAGTGACTTCTGAGAAACTCTTTGGGAGACTTGACCTGGGGCCAAAAATAAAGTTATCCAGTCACAAGCCTGTGCTACTTGGGTACAGAAAAAAAAAAATTATCATCAATAACAAAAATCACTTGGGGTTTCTGCTCACAAACTGGTTTGTATGGATAAGCATTACCTAAGTTCTTAATTCATTACATGTGCATCTCTAACCCAAATTTACTATCCATCAAAAATAAATTGTGATCAATATATTTATACAAGTATCCATTTATTTCTATACACTAGCCATGAATAATATGCAAATGAAATTAAGAACTATTTCACTTACAATAGCATCAAAAAGAATAAAATGTTAAGAATATATTTAACCAAAAAAGTGTAAGACATGAACACTAAAAACTACAAAACATGGTTGAAAAAAATAGACAGTCCATGTTCGTGAATTGGAAGACTTTATATTATTAAGATGGCAATACTCCCCAAATGGATGTACAGGTTCAATACAATTCCTATCAAAATTCCAACTGGCTTCTTTTCTTCACATAAATAGACAACTGATTCTAAAATTCATATGGAAATTCAAATTACCCAAACAGTAGTGAAAAAGAAGAACAGAATTCATGGATACATACTTCTTGACTTTAAAATTTACAGCAAAGCTTCAGTAATCAAGACAGTGTGGTATTGGGATAGGATACATAAACCAATGGAATAAAGTTAAGAGTCCAGAAATAAACTTAGATATCTATGGTTGGTTGGATTACAACCAAGGTGTAAAGATAATTTTTTGAGGAGAGAATAGTTTTTTCAACTAATGCTGCTGGGACAACTGGATATCTACAGGCAAAAGAATGAATTTGGACCCCAACCTAAGACCATATATGAAAATTAAAAATTGATCAAAAACCCAAAAGTGAGACTTAACACTATAAAACTTAGAAAAAAGATGGGTGTAAATCCACATGACTTTGTATTAGAGTGACTGGGTGAGGAACTTGTGGCCTTGGGGCCACATGTGGTCTTTTGACTGAATTCAAATTTTATAGAACAAATCCCTTTATTAAAAAGGTTTGTTCTGGGCGGCTCCTGTGGCTCAGAGAAGTAGGACACTGGCCCCATATGCCAGAGGTGACAGGTTCAAACCCACCCCTAGTCAAAAACTGCAAAAAAAAAAAAAAAAAAAAAAAAGATTTGTTCTGTGAAGTTTGGATTCAGTTAGGGTCACTCACACTTGGGGATCTGGAGGGCCACATGTGGCCTTGAGGCTGCAGGTTCCTCATCTCCTTAGGATGACTAAAGCACAACCAAATAATAAAATAAATTGGACTTCATCAAAAGTATAAGTGTCATAATGCAAAGAACACTATCAAGATAATGAAAGGACAGCCTAGAGAATGGGAGAAAATATGTGCAAATCAAAACTTTGATAAGGGATTTTAATATATAAAGAACTCTTACAACTTAACAATGAAAAGACAAATAAATTAAAATGGGCAAAGGATTTTACAGTTTTTGGCCAGGGCCGTGTTTGAACCTGCCACCTCTGGTATATGGGGCCGGCGCCCTAGTGCAAAGGATTTTAAAAGACAGTTCTCCAAAGATACACAAGCAGCCAATAAACACATGAAAAGATCTTCAATATCTTAATTAGAGAAATTTTACTCAAAACCACAATAAGATATTATATCACATCCACTAGGATAGCTATAATCAAAAAAGACAAGGTGGGCATGGTGGCTCATGCCTGTAATCCTAGCACTCTGGGAGGCTGAAGCAGGTGAATTGCCTGAGCTCAAAGGTTGGAGACCAGCCTGAGCTAGGGCAAGACTCTGTCTCTAAAAAATAGCCAATGGTTGTGTCGGGCGCTTACAGTCCCAGCTACAGAATAGCTTGAGCCCCAGAGTTTGAGGTTGCTGTGAGCTATGACACCACAGCACTCTACTGAGGGTGATAAAGTGAGACTGTCTCAAAAAAAATTACAGACAGCTGGCCATGAGTGCGGGAATGGGGGGGTTTCATGCCTGTAATCTTAGAACTTTGGGAGGCTGAGGCAGGAGGATTACTTGAGAGCAAGAGTTGAGAACCAGCCTGAACAAGAGTAAGACACTCTGGCTCAGCGCCTATAGCTCAACCAGCTAAGGTGCCAGCCACGTACACCTAAGGTGGTGGGTTTGAATCCCCAGCCCGGACCCGCCAAACAACAATGACGGCTGCAACCAATAAATAGCCGGGCGTTGTGGCGGGCACCTGTGGTCCCAGCTACTTGGGAGGGGGAGGCAAGAGACACGCTTGAGCCCAGGATTTGGAGGTTGCTGTGAGCTGTAATGCCATGGCACTCTACCCAGGGAGACAGCTTGAGGCTCTGTCTCAAAAAAAAAAAAAAAAGTAAGACACTCTGTCTATATCTTGTATATCTGTATCTTGATCCTAAACTTGTAATAGATCATAAGCAATGATATAAAGCAAAGTAAGTTTAGGTAGAGCAATATCCCATTTGTGAAGAGACAAAATGGCTTGATAAAATTAAATCAGTGCTCTTCCCCGCCTATCAAAACTGGTTGGATGTGCTTTCTGTATTCAGATATAATTTATGATTCTGGCCCTTTTGAGCACACACATATTAGGTCAATTGAAGAGTAATTTTTTTCATCAGTGAATTTACATCATTTTTACAGCTTTATGTATATGTGCACTCAGAAACACACTTCTACCAAGAAAGCACATGATTCTCTATTTCCTTGCCCTGCTTTATTGCCTCCATAGTACTTATCACTGGATTGCAAATTCTTTGAAGGACAGGGCTTTTAGTTTTCACCTCTGTCTGCAAAAATAAAAGATAGAAAACATAAAGCAGAAGAACACCATAAATTAAAAATCTATAGAAATTTTCATTATCTATAGAGAGTATATACAGCTGCCTTTCTGAGTTTTCAGAAAATGAGTAATTTTAGCTACTAGCTCACTCTTTGGAAGAGGCACAGAACTAAGCTCAGGGTACCAAACACTAAAAAGTGTTTTGGTTTGCTGTGGCCTGCCCAACTAAAGTCACATAATCAGGTCCTTATATTTAGCTTCCTTTCTCATGCAAGATACTGAATTTTATAATAAACTTTACTAAGAGGACCTTAGTACCACTGAAGGAAATAGTACCACTGTCAGAAAAAGTGTATTAGTATTCTTCCTTTCTGATTTATTTGTTCACAATCCACTAGAACACTTACATGTGTAGGTTCCACTGCCCTTAAAGTCTTGGCCTTCTCTCTGATGACTTGGCTACTCCAGTCCTCAGTGCTTCTAGAGAAAAAATGTTCCGATACTTGGCTATCTAAAGGGAATGAACTTCCCTCTGAATGCTTATGAAGAAGAGGCCACCATGGTAATGTCAAATTTAACTCCAATAGACTTGTTGTATATAGTAGCTAAGAGTATCAAATACCAAATGAAGACTGACTTATGCTGTTACTTTGATCACAAACCTACCTATATATGAGCAAAAAATTAACTTCTAATAGTTTCCTTGGGCGGATAGAGTTTCAAAGACCATTGTGATTACTAAATGGAAATAATTCTTCTGTATACAGTTTAGTAATTCACAAAAGTAATAAATAGCCAAAAACTGGTGGTGAAACCCTAGTAAAAAACATGTCCCTTTATTCATAGGTCAAAGAAATAGCATGAAGCACTTCCTATGCCTATGAAAATAAGATACAGCATGACTCTAAAATATTTTCTTATGAAGACAGAATTTACATAAATCTTCCTAGAGAATACTCTTGTTTCTAGTTTGTTTTTTTTTTTTTTTTCAGTTTAACATGAGAGTACCTATGACTGGGTGACATTGTTTGCTTTGGTAACGTAAAGTGCAAGTTGTAGTTGTGACCTTCACCCAGGAAGTGCACCATTTACCTGTACATTGTACCTATCAGGTGAGAAGTTACCAAACCCTCTCCCCCTTCTTGAATTTCATTGAGTTTTTCTCTCATGAGTATACATCGTGTTGATCTACAAGTTTCAACTTAGTATTTAGTATATGGGCATTTATACTGATGATAATATACGTAGTATATGACTAAAATGTGAGTTTCTATTTACAAAATGTCTTATATATAAAATAAGTAACCACATATGTGCCAAAAAGTTACCCAACTTGACAACCAACTCTATGGAAACTTATTTTATCTTAAACATATATGATGCTTCAGTTTTCAATTTGCTTTCGTTTTTTGTGTTTCTTTTTCTGTCTGTCTATCTATATTTTTTTTGAGATAGAGTCTCACTCTGTTGCCCAGGCTATAGTGCTGTGGCCTTAGCCTAGCTCACATCAACCTCAGACTCCTGGGTTCAAGCGATCCTCCATCCTCCTGTCTCAACAACCTCTGGAGTAGCTGGGACTACAAGTGCCCACTATAACGCCTAGCTAATCTTTCTATTTTTTAGTAGAGATGGGATCTGCTCAGGTTGGTCTCAAACTCCCACCTCAGTCTCCAACAGTGCTAGGATTATAGGCATAAGCCACCACACCCAGCCACAATAAAGTACTTTTAATTAAGGTAAGTTCAAGTTTCTTAGACATACTGCTATTGCATACTTAATAAAGTATGGTGTAAACATAACTTTTATATGTTCTGGGAAACCAAAAAATTCATGTAACTTGCTTTATTGAAATATGTGACTTGGCGGCGCCTATAGCTCAACCGGCTAAGGCGCCAGCCACGTACACCTAAGGTGGCGGGTTCGAATCCCCAGCCCGGACCCGCCAAACAATGATGGCTGCTATTTTGGCTGCAACCAAAAAATAGCCGGCGTTGTGGCGGGCGCCTGTGGTCCCAGCTACTTGGGAGGCGGAGGCAAGAGACTCGCTTGAGCCCAGGAGTTGGAGGTTGCTGTGAGCTGTAATGCCATAGCACTCTACCCAGGGGGACAGCTTGAGGCTCTGTCTCAATTAAAAAAAAAAAA
>CAUYTI010082849.1:0-15109 GCA_963575145.1 Galago senegalensis
GGGCGCCTGTGGTCCCAGCTACTTGGGAGGCTGAGGCAGGAGACTCGCTTGAGCCCAGGAGTTGGAGGTTGCTGTGAGCTGTGATGCCACAGCACTCTACCCAGGGGGACAGCTTGAGGCTCTGTCTCCAAAAAAAAAAAAAAAAAAAGATGTAATTTCATTTACCATAAAAATTTTTTTTAAAATCCTTCTCGAATAGTTTCCTTACTGAAAGACTACCATAATGAGGCAAGCAGAGGAAAAAACAACCAAGATTGAGGAAAATACAATAGTGTATTTAATTTATTACACTAACATATAATGCCAGAATGATAATTATAATGTGACCTGAGATACAGGAATATAAAAGAATGAAAAGTCGAAGAAGACAAATTTCCAGCTTAGACTTTTTTCCTTTCTATTTTTTTTTTGAGACAGAGTCTCACTATGTTGCCTTCAGTACAGTGCTGTGGTATCACAGCTCACAGCAACCTCAAACTCTCGGGTTTAACCGATTCTCTTGCCTCAGCCTCCCAAATATCTGGGACCTCAGGTGCCCACCACAACACCTGGCTATTTTTTTGTTGCAGTTGTCATTGTTGTTCGAACCCACCAGTGGTGGTGTATGTGTCTGGCGCTTGTAACCACTGTGCTGTGGGCACCGAGCCACCAGCTTAGACTTTTAACTGTAATTTTGGTAACGTTCTCTTGTGTTGTTTTACTTTCTAACAGATTCCACATTTCCTAATGTGTATGTGTGTATGCCAACTGTGTTATATTTGACAATGGACTCACTTTAGATCCAAAGACACAAATAAGTTGAATATGAAAGAATAGAAAAAGATATTGCATGCAAATAGTAACCAAAAGAGATCTGGTGTAGCTATACTCATATCAGGCAAAATAATCTTTTTCTTTTCCTCATTAAACTTTGTTTTTATGGGTCTAAAAATTCTGTGACAGATTTTTGATAGCTTCCATTAAAAAGTACTGATCATGCCTATAATCCTAGCACTCTGGGAGGCCAAGGTTGGTGGATTGCTTGAGCACACAAGTTCAAAACCAGCCTGAGCATGAGCGAGATCCTGTCTCTACTAAAATTAGAACACTAGCTAGGTGGGTTGGTGCACGCCTATATTCCCAGCTACTTGGGAGACTGAGGTAAGAGGATTGCTCAAGCTCAAGAGAGTTTGAAGTTGCTGTGAACTGTGATGATGTGAGCCACAGTAGTCTACCCAGGGCAACAGAGTAAAACCCTGACTCAGGGAAAAAAAAAAAAAGTACTGCTTTTAGGCTAGGCATGGTGGCTCATGCCTGTAATCCTAGCACTCTGGGAGGCCAAGGTGGGCAGATTTCTTGAGCTCAGTAGTTTGAGACCAGCCTGAGCAAGAGCAAGACCTCATCTCTACTAAAAATAGAAAAACTAGCTGGGCATTGTGGCAGGCACCTGTAGTCCCAGCTACTTGGGAGGTTGAGGCAGGGGGGTCGCTCGAACCCAGGAGTCTGAGGTTGCTGTGAGCTATGATGCCACCACAGCACTCTACCCAGGGTGACAGAATGGTATTCTGTCTCAAAAAAAGAAAACAAAGTACTGATTTAAAAAATTAATAACTTAAAACCACTGCACAAAAAGAAACAAATAGTCAGCACAACATTCTCCTTTCCTTCTGAAAGTTTTATGATGTATTGTTATCATTGACCAGTCTTTTACTATTAAACTTAAATCGCCAATTGAAACAAACAGTTCTGAGGGTGTTCTTCTACCTCTGATTAAAGCTGAGGTGGCAGGTATTAGAGATAATGTTCATTTACCTTCTGAGCTTTCTGGGCAGACTTGGTGACCTTGCCAGCTCCAGCAGCCTTCTTGTCCACTGCTTTGATGACACCCACAGTAACTGTCTCATCTCACAAACAGCAAAATGACCCAGAGGAGGATAGTCTGAGAAATTCTGAATACATGTGGGTTTGCCAGGAATCATACTGACGATGGCAGCATCAGCAGATTTCAAGAATTTAGGACCATCTTCCAGCTTCTTACCAGAGCAGCAATCAATCTTTTCTTTCAGCTCAGCAAACTTGCAGGCAATGTAAGCCATGTGACAATCCCACACAGGAGCATAGCCAGCGCTAATTTGGCCTGTATGGTTCAGGATAATCACCTGAGCATTGAAGCCAGCTGCTTCCATTGGTGAGTCATTTTTGCTGTCACCAGCAGCGTTGCCACAACTAACATTTTTGACAGACACATTCTTGACATTGAAGTCCATATTGTCCCCTGGGAGAGCTTCACTCAAAGTCGCATGGTGCATTAACAGACTTTACTTCAGTTGTAACATTACCTGGAGCAAAGGTGACCACCATGCCGGTTTGAGAGCACCAGTCTCTTCTCAGCCCACAGGGACAGTTCTAATGCCACCAATTTTGAAGACATCCTGGAGAGGCAGATGCAGGGGCTTGTCAGTTGGACAAGTCAGTGGCATAATGCAATCCAGAGCTTCAAGCAGGGTGGTTCCACTGCCATTGCCATCTTTCAGAGTAACTTTCTATCCCTTGAACCAAGGCACATTAGCACTTGGCTCCAATTTTCTTTTCTTTTCTTTCTTTCTTTTTTTTTTTGGAGACAGAGTCTCACTTTGTTGCCATAGGTAGAGTGCTATCATGTCACAGCTCACAGCAACTTCAAACTCTTGGGCTCAAGTGATCCTCTTGCCTCAGCCTCCTGACTAGCTAAGACTACAGGTGCCTGCCACAATGCCTGGCTGTTGTTTTTTTTTTTTTACAGACAGGGTCCTGCTCTTGTTCAGGCTGGTCTCCAACTTTTGAGCTCAAGCAATCCACCCGCCTGGGCCTCCCAGAGTGCTAGGATTATAGGCGTGAGCCACCGTGCTGGGCTGGAACCCATTGTGTTAATACCAGTGATTAGTTATTTTACACCCAGTGTGTAAGCCAGAAGGGCATACTCATGGGTCTGCCCATTCTTTGAGATGCCAGCTTCAAATCTGTCAGCATTAGCAGCAACAATCAGAACAGCACAGTCAATCCAAAATGTGCTTGTAATCACGTTTTTGATAAAGTCTCTGTGCTGTGGTGCATCATTGATAATCACCCAGTATTTACTGGTCTCAAATTTCACCTCAGCATGCTCAGCTTTTAATCTATCCAAGACCCAGGCATACTTGAAGGAGCCCTTTCCCATCACAGCAGCCTCCTTCTCAAACTTTTCAATGGATTTCTTGTCAATGCCACCATATTTGTATATCAGACACCCAGTAGTGGTAGACTTGCCTGAATCTACATGTCCAATGAAGATAATGTTGATGTGATTCTTTTTTTTTTTCTCAAGACACAGTCTCTCTCCATCACCCTGGGTAGAGTGCTGTGGTGTTATCATACCTTACTGCAAGCCGAAACTCTTAGACTTGTGTGATCCTCTTACCTCTGCCTTCTGAGTAGCTGGGACTATAGGCACCTGGCTAGTTTTTCTATTTTTAGTAGCAGTGGGGTCTCTCTCTTGCTCAGGATGGTCTTGAATTCCTGAGCTCAAGAAATCTACCTGCCTCAGCCTACCAGAGTGCTAGGATTACTGGCATGAGCCACAGCACCCAACTCCTTTCCCATTTTGGATTTTATGGGTAGTTTTCATAATATCTGTCTTCTGCAGCAAAACTATTGAAAAAACAAAAAGTCAGATAGGGCAGTGCCTGTGGTTCAGCAGGTAGGGTGCCAGCCCCATATACCAAGGGTGGCGGGTTCAAACCTGGTCCCAGCCAAACTGCAACAAAAAAATAGCCAGGCATTGTGGTGGGTGCCTGTAGTCCCAGCTACTCGGGAGGCTAAGGCAAGAGACTCGCCTAAGTCCAGGAGTTGGAGGTTGCTGTGAGCTGTGACACCACAGCACTCTACTGAGGGCAATAAAGTGAGACTCTGCCTCTTAAAAAAAAAAAAAAGTAAGACAAAATAATCTTTAAGCAAAATATTACAAGAGATGGAGAAGGTCGTGACATATTGATAATGATATCAATTTATCAAGAAGCTATAACTGTTATAAGCCTGGGCAGCACCTGTGGCTCAAAGAAGTAGGGCGCCAGCCCCATACGCTGGAGGTGGTGGGTTCAAACCCAGCCCTGGCCAAAAATTGCAAAAAAAAAAAAAAAATAAGCCTGGCATAGTGGCTCATGCCTATAGTCCCATCTACTTGGAGGCTGAGGCAGGTGGGTCACTTGAGCCTAGGAGTTCAAGGCCAACCTAGACAACATAGTATAAGACCCCCATCTTCTAAAAAAATGTATATAAACACAAACACAGACACCTCTGCAAACAACAGAGCCCAAAACTATATGATGCAAACATTTACAGAATTAAAAGGAGAATTCTACAATAATAATTGGAGACATCCACTTTTAATGATGGACAGAACTAGACAGAAAATCAGATCCTTAAGGAGACATAGGATGTGAACAACGCTATAAACAAACTAGATCTGACAGACATATATAGAACATTCTACCCAATAACAACAAAATACAGATTCTTTTCAAGTACACATGGAATATTCTCCAGAATAGAATATACTAGGCCACAAACAAGTCTCAGTAAATTTTAAAAGATTGGAATCATACAAAGTATCTTCTCCAGCCACAATGGAATGAAGCTAGAAATCAATATTAGAAGGAAAACTGGAAAATTCACAAATATATGGAATTTAAACAATATATTCTTTTTCTTTTTTTTTTTTTTTTTTTTTTTTTGAGCCAGAGCCTCAAGCTATCCCCCTGGGTAGAGTGCTGTGACATCACAGCTCACAGCAGCCTTCAACTCCTGGGCTCAAGCGAGTCTCCTGCCTCCACCTCCCAAGTAGCTGGGACCACAGGCGCCCACCACAATGCCCGGCTACTTTTTTTTTTTTTTTGGTTGCAGCCATCATTGTTGTTTAGCGGGTCCCGGCTGGGGATTCGAACCCGCTACCTTAGGTGTATGTGGCTGGCACCTTAGCCGGTTGAGCTATAGGCACTGAGCCAACACTTGATTTTTTAAAAAAAAATACAAAGATTGTAACATTCTTACAGTTAGAAAAAAAGAGCCGTTTTCATTTGTAACAAAAATAGAAGGAAGATGTTATGCCAATTTCTACAGAAAAGTCACACAACTGAAAAACTCCCACACAGAATTTAGAAATGAATAATTGATAATGACCTTCCAAAAGAAGAACAGCATCACAGAGTAATGAGAGTAAAAGACAGAGAGTAGCAGAGTGTAATAATAACAATCATTTTCAAGTCTACCTTCATCCCTACTTCCAAACCCCTTTAAATCAACCAAAATATTATTATAACCTTCACAGGATTTCAGGATTCAATAGATTCAATGACCACATGGTCTAAGTCTATAAATCTTTCCCAGCTATCCCAAAATTAGTTACTCCTTTCTTGGGAATTAGTTTTATATTGATAATTAAGTCTGGGAACTCATCCTGGGAAAAAGTGCTACATGCTTCACTGTTGAATATCACTATGGTCACCTTTGAAGTACTGCCTTTGGAAAGCTATACACTGATATGCCAGTGCCTAGTCTATCTTTTAAAACAATTTAAGGACTCTTTTTCTGGAATAACCATCAGAGCTATCCTCACATAGCACATAAAGGATAACAATAATGAATGCCACTCAACAAGACATCACCACATGTCAACAAGAGTGCAGCTGTGAGACACTGATATACCAAAGTTATGAAACTGTACCAAGTTGCTTGTACAGTGCTGCCAAGATAAGCACTTGGTGGCAAGTTTGCTAACTTTATTGTCAGACCAGCATACAGCTCTGATAGTCATTCCATAAAGAGTTCCAAAATTGCTTTGAAGGGTGGAACTAGGTGCTGGTACAAGTGCACAGCTTCCCAAAGGGAATATGTTTTTCTCTTTTTTCTTGAGACAGAGTGCTAGAGTGCTGTAGTATCATAGCTCACAGCAATCTCAAACTCTTGGTCTTAAGTGATTCTCTTGTTGCAACCTCTTAAGTAGCTGGGACTACAGGCACCTGCCACAACGCCCAGCTATTTTTGTTGTTGTTGTTGTTGTAATTGTCATTGTTTAGCTGGCCTGAGCCAGGTTTAAGCCTGCTACCCTAGGTGCATGTGGCCACAGTGCGGTAACAACTGTGCTACGGGCACCGAGCCTAAAGGGGAATATTTCAAAGGTGACTGTAGTGATATTCACCAACAAGGTATGCAGCACGTTTTCCTAGGATGAGTTCACAAACTTAATTGTTAGACATTGTATTTATAGTCACTACATAGATATAGATATAGATACAGATGACTGGATATTTCAAGTCAATCCCCCGTCATGTCTTATGGGTCTTGATAACAAAAACAGAATAGATAGAGACTAGACCTTGTTTCTCAAGATGCTTAAACAGAGGACCTTTCTGTCCCAGTCATCAGTTTGGATTTAGTCACAGAGATATTAAATTACTGTGTAACCTCCGCTGCTTCTAAAATAAAATGAAAAGATTAAGTTCAGAAATTGAAATTCAAAAAGAACTAAACAGTGTTTTCCTATGACTAATACTCTCTATTTCAGGACAATTTGTATGTGAATAATCAATTTCCATGATTGGTTGTGAGCATTTCAGTGTTTTGTTTTTTTTTTGAGACAGAGCCTCAAGCTGTCCCCTGGGTAGAGTGCCATGGCATTACAGCTCACAGCAACCTCCAACTCCTGGGCTCAAGCGAGTCTCTTGCCTCCACCTCCCAAGTAGCTGGGACCACAGGCGCCCTCCACAACACATGGCTATTTTTTTGGTTGCAGCCGTCATTGTTGTTTGGCGGGTCCGGGCTGGGGATTCGAACCCGCCACCTTAGGTGTACGTGGCTGGCAAGCTATAGGCGCCAAGCTGCAACATTTTCTTTATAGACATTGCAATCATTTTTGTCAGCATCCTAGTCAAGACAATTATAATAAATGAATTGTTTGAGTTTGCATGTTTACTTAACTCACAAAGATTTAGTTAAAATAGAATATTAACTAATCATATTCTATTCCATTATAAAAGGATATATTTATGAGAAGGAAGTTATGGAAGGATATTTTTTAAAAGAACAACAAACCATTGGTGGTTAGAAAGCTAGAAAATGAATCCCTAAAAAAGAAATAATTTTGAAATTTCAATAAAATGATTCCTTTTAGTATTTTAAATAAGTAATGGTAAAAAAGAAAAATATGTATGTTTTACTTTTGAAAATATATATAAATCCAAACTAATTAGAGTATATGTTCATTTCTCCATTTACTAATTCACTTATAAAAATGATGATGTGGTGTTCTGAAAAAATTATCAGTTTTAGAATACAATTTTTCTCTGTTCAAATCCTAACCCTGTCATTTGTTGTTGTAGCTGTTGGCATAATTATTTAGATGTTTGTTTGCTAAGTTTAATTATTTTAAAATAGGGATAACATCACCCCCTAATGTGATGATTAATCATATCCCAAACCCTGCATGTGTATTGTGTTTAGATATGTAATATCTAATTAATTGCATAATTAAAAATAATAATAATTAAAAATAAAAACAATTGATGTTATCACACTTATGATAAAGAGAAATTACATGGTAGGCTCTTAAAATGTTTTATGATCATCTATTTTACACTCCAAACTACATTAAAATTGTCACTAAAATAGGTACCTGGCAAAGCTATGCATTCATTCCCATAACTCTAACAATTGTACTTATCACTGTAACTTATGAAAACTATTCACATAATTTAGGAAAAAAATCCTTTCTTATTTCACAAATAGCAAACAGATATTACTCCTCTTTAAGGAATGGAGAATAGGTTAATAATTAAACTCATTTTAAGAAATATATATAATTATAATTTCAGTTTCTTGAAATTCCTAACTGGGTATAATGAGAAATGCAAAGGACAATGCAATGTGGTATCTGAGTTGATGCTGTCACTTAAATCACCCAGTTGTAAGTATATTTCAATTTTGCTTCAGATTGACTTATTACAATTAGTAATTATTATTCTAATTTATCTATAATTACTATAATGACTTTATTCATAATTAGGGCACCAAAGGCCCAATTAAGATCCCAATTAAAGGCTAAAATTGGATGGCTCCCAATTTTTGAATTGAGACTGAAGAAAAGGGCTAAAAGAAAAAAATCTTAAAATGCTACTAAGACCTCAAGGGCTTCCTTCAGGGTGTAATACTGAAGAGTATGAACAAATTTATATTCAATGCATAGTATTTATTACTTATGTTTTATTGCACAGATATTTCTAAGATTACTATTTTGTATTTTACCTTTGTTCTGTTTCATTACTTGGAAAATATTTCACAAAATAATATTTGCTAATTTTTATTTCTGTTATTGATATTTTACTGGCCTTCTTAACTTTTCTTTTAAGTCATACTCTTAGAGGTTTCTTCTTATACCTTCATACCTTATACCTTCTTGTACCTTTAAATGTGTTTTATTCTAAAACTCTAAAATTTCAACTAATGTAATTCATCTATTTGAAATTTACTCTGCTTTTTATAAATTTACTCCAGTCATTAGAGATACCTCTGTTATGCTCCAGGTCACAAAGGGCACCATAACTATCAAATTATTGAAAAAAACCAAAATTTCCTTGTCAGTCTTTTGTTGTGCTCAAGAGTAAAATTAAAATGAAGAATAAATACAAAAAGTTAATGTTTACTACAGTACACCTTCATTACCTTAAGCTGTTCATCGAGACTTTATTTCCAGAAACTCCTAAAACAGTATTATCAAGCTATCAAAGACAGCCCACAATTTGCCTTCACAGCTTTCTAAATAGCTTTATAAAATTCATATTTTGAATAAAAGTGAGCACCATTTGGCCACTAATCAAATACTTCATATAAAAGGGAAAATATACTTGCATCTGTTACAATAATTTATATGTAGTATATTGAATCAAATTTGATTTCATTACTATAAGTGGAAATCCATTGTGAGCCTAAAAGAAATTTACTTGGTTCCCACCAAAGAATCCATCCATATTGAGAATTAAACTCAGTGACCGTGATCATTGTTCCTTTGTCATAGCCAAGCTGACAGGCTCCACTTTTATAAGCTGGGAAAATTCATATTACTGATCTGGTGCCTATTTACATTTTTAGCAGTGATAATATAAATATTTTATCAGTGAATGTCTAAGTTCAAGGCCATGCCCATCATTATGTTTTCACTAGAGGATACAAAATGGATCGACTTAACTATGGATCATTTAAATCTCATAAATCATTGTAACTAAATTCAAAGTTACTCATTTTATTAGAAAAGAGAACTTTGGATTCAGACTCCCTTCGTTTCAGGCTGCTTAAAGATTATGAGACATTAGCAGAGTCATCTATATTAATCCCTCTGTCCTACAAATTAATCTGTAGGTAGGAGTAAAATTAGTATTCAATTCCTACTTGTACATTAAATGATCTATATCTATAAAGCCCTTTAAACTACCTCAATGTGGTATATTTTATATATATATATTACAATCCTATAAATATAATTTAAATATTGTGTTGCTTATTGTAATTAGCACTGCATATAGATTAGTATATCCCTAGAGAGTTTTGATTTTCTGCTACCAAGAATATGATAGATGACAATAAAGACAGATGATGTAATAAAAAATGGTGAAGTACAGGAACACAACAAAATTTGGTGCCCAACACTGCACAAATATCCTGTACTCTAAGAGTAGGAGGTTTTTGTGTCAGCAAATAATTTAGAAGTAAAAAATTGAGCAAAGCACATAAATGATATTTTCCTGAGCATGACTGTTATAAACTTTGAAGTGAACTATAAATTGATTTTGGTTAAGGAGTAAAGAGCTGTAAGCAGGAAAACTAAAGATATTCAAGCAATAATATGTTCAAAGGACTCAGATTATGAGATTTAAATAAATAACATCTTTATACAGATCTTATATTGCTAGAATTAACATATTAAGAACTATCAAGATGTTATATTTACATATGAAGATGATATCATCTGAATTCCCAAGTATGTGTATTGTGAAGAAAATTTAATTTAAAGAAATATATTCAAATGCAGAATTTAAAAATAATATTAGATAATTTTTGTCAAGAGTATATTTTTGTTAGGGACCCTGTTAATTATGTTACATGCATTATCTTATTTACCTCCAAAACTGTGTGTAGTAAATGTGTTACCAGACTTAGTCTTGAAACAGCTTTATTGATAACATCTGAATATAGTAAAATTCACTATTTTTAACTGCATAGTTCAATGATTATAAAATATATATATATATATATGTGTGTGTGTGTGTAATTAGTACCACTATTAAGAAATAGTGCATCTATACACTAGCAATAAAATACGAAATTGGCTCGGCGCCTGTGGCTCAAGCGGCCAAGGTGCCAGCCACATACACCTGGGCTGGAGGGTTCGAATCCAGCCAGAGCCCCACCAAACAACAATGATGGCTGCAATCAAAAAATAGCCAGGAGTTTTGGTGGGTGCCTATAGTCCTAGCTACTTGGGAGATGGAGGCAGGAGACTCACTTGAGCCCAGGAGTTGGAGGTTGCTGTGAGCTGTGATGCCATGCCACTCTACCCAGGGTGACAGCTTGAGGTTCTGTCTCAAATAAAATAAAATAAAATGAAATATGAAATTAAAATTTGAGTATTACTTATAATGTCATCCAACATACAAAATATTTTGTGACAACTGCAATTAAATATGTGCAAGACCTATATGAAATATTGCTAAAAACAATAAAAGCAAGTCTCACAATAAATTTAGCTATGTATACCATGCTCATGGATCATATTATTTGTACTGTTACACCCTTGTGCTTGCTTGAGTCTGACAAATAAGTACCTTTTGGCCAATGGCAGAAATAAATCTGCAAAAAATAATTGTTATCGTAAGGGTGGAATCAGTTCCTGTATTTAATTGATCTCATTGATTGAACAATATTTTTTATGGTTTCAAATAGTTCAGGCAAGGGAGCGTGATCAAGAATATACAAATAGGGTCAGAGGAGAGTGAATGTTCAGTCTTCTAAGATGGCATGATTTTATACCTGAAAAACCCCAGAAACTCAACTACAAATCTCGTGATCAAGGAATACAGTAGCATCTCAAGATACAAATTCAATACTCCCAAATCTGTGGCTATTATATATATCAATTATAGTCAAGCTAAAAAAAAACAGTCAAGGAATCTATTCCTTTTATAGTAGTACCAAAGAAGATGAAACATTTGAGAATTTACCTAACAAAGGACATAAAAGATTTCTGTAAAGACAATTATGATACACTGAGAAAAGAAATAGCTGAAGATGTTAACATGGAAAACATATCATGCTTATGGCTGGGAAGAATCAACATTGTTAAAATTTCCAGATTACCCAAAGCAATTTACAAATTTAATCCAATCTCTATCGAAGCACTACTATCATACTTTAAAGATCTGGAATAGTACTTCATTTTATATGGAACCAGAAAAAAACTTGAATAACTGTGATATTACTCAGAAATAAAAACAAATCAGGAGGAATCATGCTATCAGACTTCAATCTATACTATAAATCTATAGTGATCAAAACAGCATGGTACTGGCACAAAAACAAAGAGGTAGATGTATGGAACAAAATTGAGAACCAAGAGATGAATCCAGACATGTATTGTTACTTGATCTTTGATAAGTACATCAAAAAAATTCATTGAGGGAAAGATTACCTATTTAAAAAATGGTGCTGGGAGAACTGGCTGGCAACTTGTAGAAGATGGAAACTGGACCCACACCTTTCACCATTAACAAAAATTAACTCTCATCGGATAAAAGATTTAAACTTAAGACATGAAACTGTAAAGATTCTTGGAGAGAGTACAGGAGAAACACTTGAAGAAATTGGCCTGGGAGAATACTTTATGAGGAAGACCCCCCAAACAATTGAAGTAACACCAAAAATACATCACTGGGATGTGATCAAATTGAAAAGCTTCTGCACAGCCAAGAACACAGTAAGTAAAGCACACAGACAGCCCTCAGAATGGGAGAGGATATTCGCAGGTTATGCTTCTGACAAAGGTTTAATAACCAGAATCCACGGAGAACTCAAACTTATTAATAAGAAAAGAACAAGTAATCCCATTTCATTGTGGGCAAGGGTCTTGAACAGAAGCTTCTCTGAAGAAGATAGTTGCATGCATGGCCTACAGACATGAAAAAATGTTCATCATCCGAGAAATACAAATCAAAACCACTTTGAGATATCATCTAACTCCAGTAAGAGTGGCTCACATAACAAAATCCTAAAACTACAGATGTTGGCGTGAATGTGGAGAAAAGGGAACACTTCTGCACTGTTGGT
The DNA here is from genome assembly GCA_963575145.1 of Galago senegalensis. Taxonomy (NCBI): domain Eukaryota; kingdom Metazoa; phylum Chordata; class Mammalia; order Primates; family Galagidae; genus Galago; species Galago senegalensis. Next base: position 12,364 of record CAUYTI010082849.1, read on the forward strand.
GGGAGTGCAAGCTAATATATCCCTTTTGGTAAGTATGGAGAATACTCAGGGATCTAAAAGTAGATCTGCCATTTGATCCTGCAATTCCTCTACCAGGTGTATTTCCAAAAAACACAAAATCACTTTATAACAAAGATATTTGCACCAAATTGTTCATTGCAGCTCAATTTATAATCGCCAAGTCATAGAAGAAGTCCAAGTGCCTGTTGACCCATGAATGGATTAATAAATTGTCATATAAGTATACCATGAAATACTATGTAGTCTTAAAAAAAGATGGAGACTTTACTTCATTTCATTTACATGGATGGATACATGGATATCCTACATAGTAAAGTATCTGAAGAATGGAAGAAAAAATATCCAAAGTACTCAGTACTATTATGAAACCAATTTATAATCACTCACACTTTCATATGAAGAATAGATCACAACTATGGCCCAGGATAAAGAAGGGAAAAGGAGGGAGGAGGGAGGTCAGATGGAGGGAGGATGAATGGTGGGATCAGATCTATAGTGCATAAAGCAAGGGTATATGTTGGATCTATTAGTATAGTGTACAAATGTCTTAACACAATAATTAAGTAAACAAGATGAGGTATATATTAACCAGTGTGATGTACGCATTCCTAATTTCATATGAAATCGGCACATTATACCCTATCAATGCATTAATGTATACATGATCTATGTGTTTATGATTTAATAAAAAATATATAAATAAATAAATAACTTTATTTTCAAAAAATAGATGAAGCAACTGAGTAGACTTTTTCTAAAAAAGGCATTTAAATGGTCACAAGTATGGGTAAAATTGCTCCACATTATCAATTATCAGAGACATACAAATTTAAATCACAATGAGATAATACCCCCTACCTATTAGAATGGCTGTTATCAAAATGACAAAAGATAATAAATGTTGGTGGGCATCACATAAAAGGGAATCCTGTACACTGCTGGTAGAAATGTAAATAACTCAAGAAGAGGTATGGTGTTCCCCTCAAAAGTAATAGCAAAAAGTTTCTTCTAAAATTAAAATAGAACTACTGAATAGGTAGAATCTGGTAATCTCACTATGTACCCAATATATTAATACTACTGTTATTTTTACAATAAATTCAATAAGTATGTCAAAGAGAAAAAAAAAAAACCAAATACCTTTAGAATAATTCTTCTAGTGTTCAGTATTATAGCCACATTAGAGATACAGTTATTATTATTTTTTTCATTTTTTTTATTAAATCCTAGCTGTGTACATCAATGTAATCATGGGGTATAATGTGCTGGTTTTATATACAATTTGAAATACTTTCATCAAACTGGTTAACAAACCTTCACCGCATTTTCTTAGTTATTGTGTTAAGACATTTATATTCTACACTTAGTAGATTTAACATGCACCCTTGTAAAATGTACTATAGGTGTAGCCCCACCAATTACCCTCCTTCCACCCATCCTCACCTCTCTCATTCCCTCTTCTCCCCTTTCCTCTTCATCTTGGGATGGGTTATAGCATTCATATGGAAGTTTGGGTGCTTATAAATTAGTTTCATAGTAGGGCTGAGTACACTGGATACTTTTTCTTCCATTCTTGAGATACTTTGTTAAGAAGAACATGTTCCAGCTCCCTCCATTTAAACATAAAAGAGGTAAAGTCTTCATCTTTTTTTAAGGCTGCATAATGTTGCATGGTGTACATATACCACAATTTATTAATCCATTCATGGGTCGATGGGCACTTCGGCTTCTTCCATGACTTAGTAATTATGCATTGGGCTGTAATAAGTTTTCTTTTGCAAATCTCTTTACTATAAAGTGATTTTTTGTTTTCTGGATATATAACTACTACAGGAATTGCAGGATCAAATGGCAGGTCTATTTTTAGATCCCTAAGTGATCTTGAACATCTTTCCAAAAGGAATGTATTAGTTTGCATTCCCACCAGCAGTGCAGAAGTGTTCCCTTTTCTCCACATCCACGCCAACATCTATAGTTTTAGAATTTTGTGATGTGGGCTAATTTTACTGGAGTTAGATGATATCTCAAAGTGGTTTTGGTTTGCATTTCTCTGATGATTGAGGATGATCAGCATTTTTTCATATGTCTGTAGGCCATGCGCCTATCTTCTTCAGAGTAGTTTCTATTCAAGTCCGTTTCCCACCCTGAGATGAGATCATTTGTTCTTTTCTTGCTAATATGTTTGAGTTCTCTGTGGATTCTGGTTATTAAAACTTTGTCAGAGAAATAACCAGCAAGTATCTTCTCCCATTCTGAGGGCTGTCTGCTTTCTTTACATACTGTGTTCCTGGCTGTGCAGAGCTTTTTAGTTTTATCAAGTCCTAGTAGTGTATTTTTGATGCTGCTTCAATTGCCCAGGGATTCACCTCATAAAATATTCACCCAGGCCGATTTCTTCAAGAATTTTCCATGCATTTGCTTGCAGTATTTTTATAGTTTCATGTCTTAAGTTTAAATCTTTAATCCGGTGAGAGTTAATCTTAGTTAATGGTGAAAAGTGGGGATCCCGTTTCAGTCTTCTACAGGTCACCAGCCAGTTCACCCAGCACCATTTGTTAAATAGGGAGTCTTTTCCCCCACCGAATATTCCTGATTGGCTTATCAAAGATGAAATTTTGATAAGTGTCTGGGTTCATCTCTTGCTTCTCAATTCTGTTCCATACATCTACCTCTCTGTTTTTGTGCCAGTACCATGCTGTTTTGATCACTATCAATTTATAGTATA
>CAUYTI010082850.1:0-47838 GCA_963575145.1 Galago senegalensis
CAGCCTCCTAAGTAGCTGGGACCACAGGCGCCCGCCACAACGCCCGGCTATTTTTTGGTTGCAGCTGTCATTGTTGTTTGGCGGGTCCGGGCTGGGGATTCGAACCCGCCACCTTAGGTGTACATGGCTGGCGCCTTAGCCTGTTGAGCTATAGGCGCTGAGCCTAATAAAATACCCTTTACAAAAGTTTCAGCAGACTGTATGCAAACCTCAAAAAATAATTCAATACCCTAGGGCAGTGTTTCTCAATCTCTTTTGTCTAAGTACACAACTGAACCTATAGTTCAGTTGAACTTCTGCAGCACACTCAGTTGGTCAAAAACAAAAGTAAAAAAATATATTCTTACTGTGCTTTGAACTTCTTTCAAAATTAATTTCATTAACAATCTTTAAAAATTTTGCAGCACACATAAGATTGTCACATGGCCCAACAATGGTTGAAAATCACCGCCCTACCTAGGCTGTGACAAGTTAGTTGTTATATTCCTAGCCTGAAGTCTGTAAAGGAAGAAGCATTTACTGGAACCCAGAAGGAAGAGTATTTCTATGGAGAGGACCAGATTGACAAGATCTGTGAAATTCAGTACAGGGATGCAGCTAACGTGAAACAACCCTGTAGGGAGGGAGCCTGGTAACTAATACTATGTTTCCCTGAAAATAAGACCTACCCCCAAATGAGCCCTAGCAGGATTTCTATGCATGTGTTAAATATAAGCCCTACCCCGATAGTAAGACCTAGTGATGGGCATGGCTACACAGCATATCTGCATAGCCATGCCATGCATTTGGGCTGGGAGAAGTAAGGAAGACTGGAATACCTTTTATAAGACATCCCCTGAAAATAAGTGTGTCTTCTTGAGAAAAAATAAATATAAGACAGTGTCTTATTTTCGAGGAAACACAGTAAGTACCTCTACTTTTCTCTTCTCCCTTCCCACTGTCTCTTCCTGGCATTGCTCATCAGCTGAACAGAACTCAAAGATAAAAGGCAAGGGAATCCATTGATTCAATCTATTATAAATGAGATTCTGAGGCATAGAATGAGTTAGAAGAGGGAAGGGAGTGGATCAGAATAAAACCTTAAAGTCCTTACCATGACCTATGAGGCCATCCACTTCTATGACCTCATCTCTTATCACATTCTCCTTTCTGACTGCTCCAGCCACACTCCATGTTAATCCTTAAGCAGGACAGCACATTCTTTGTTGTTGTTCTTCTGATGCCTGCTTGGCTAACTTCCTTATCTCCTTTTTTTTAAAATTTTCTATTTATAATTATTCTGGATACATCAAGTTGTGCATATATAGGGTACATGTGATATTTTGATACAGACATGCAATGTGTAAAGGTCAAGTCAGAATAACTGGGTTATCTATCACCTCAAATACTTATCATTTCTTTCTGTTAGGAACATTCCAATTCCACCCTTTTAGTTATTTTTAAATATACAATAAGTTATTGTATATTTAACTATAGTTACCCCATTGCACTGCAAAATACTAGATGTTATTCATTGTACCTGTGTTTTGGTACCCATTAACCATCCTCATTTCATACCCCCCAGCTTTCTGCTACATTTCCCAGCCTCTGATAATCATTCTGCGCTCCATCTCCACAAGTTTGTTTTTTTCACTTATTTTAATTTTTAAATGCTACCTTCTTCCTGAGGCCTACCTAAACCACATTCCTTAAATTGCAGTTCATACTCTCTCTCAGCCCGCACTCCTGATTTCCTTTCAAGTTTTTTTTTTATTTTTTATTTAGCATTTACCATCTTAAACATGTTACATAATATACTTATTTATTTTGTTTACTATGTATTATGTGTCTCCAGTCTACTCTCCACGGCCATCCCACAAGGTTTGCCCTCAATAATGTTTCCCAAGTGTCTAGAACAGTGTTTGGCAATCAAGTAGGTGCTTAACTCTTAGTAGAAAAATAAAACAGAGAATAAATAAGGATTAACACGATTTATCCTCTGTTCCTGACATTCAAAGGTATAGAAGCTTACAAAATACATACATGCAAATATATATTAATAGAACAAATTTTAAGAAAACAGAAATATAACAACAAATCCTTAAAAGAATTCTGAGTTATGCTGGCTTCCTATAGATTCTATCTTTACGTGATATTAGTATGTCCATTTTATTTTTATACTTCTGCTTAGATTGAATACTAGATTGTCGGCTTGGTGCCTGTGGCTCAAGTGGCTAAGGCGCCAGCCATATACACCTAAGGTAATGGGTTCAAATCCAGCCAGGGCCCGCCAAACAACAATGATGGCTGCAACCAAAAAACAGCTGGGCGTTGTGGCAGGTGCCTGTGATCCCAGCTACTTGGGAGGCGGAGGCAGGAGACTCGCTTGAGCCCAGGAGTTAGAGGTTGCTGTGAGCTGTGATGCCACAGAACTCTACCCAGGGGGACAGTTTGAGGCTCTGTCTCAAAAAAAAAAAAAAGAATACTAGATTGTCAAAATAGAAAATGAAAATTAGGAGGGTAGAAAAAAATCACAGGAGTTAAACTGACCTAGGATAAATAAAGTAAATTTTGATAATTATATTTTAAAATAAATTAATAAGGTAATAAGTCCTTATTGTCCCATATATGGCATAAAGTTCAATGCTTTACTTAAAAGAATAGAAAGATGGCAGCACCCATAGCTCAGTGGTCAGGGCTTCTGCCACATACACTAAGGCTGGCAGGTTTGAACCCATCCCGGGTCAGGTAAAATCAACAATGACAGCTGCAACAAAAAAATAGCCAGGCATTGGGGCAGGTGCCTGTAGTCCCAGCTTCTTGGGAGGCTGAGGCAAGAGAATTTCTTATGCCCAAGGTTGCTGTGAGCTGTGACATCACAGCACTTTACGCAGGGTGACAAAGTGAGACTCTATCTCAAAAAAAAAATAGATAATACTATTTCAAGTCTGAAAGCACATACTGTCTTAGTAAGTGACGTCTGAAGCACATACTGTCTTAGTAAGTGGTAAGCCAAAATCCCCTGTTTCACTCTAGTGACTGTATCAATCAGGGTTCTCCAGAGAAAAAGAATCAGTATATATTTCTTTTCAAATAATATGAATTTTAAAGAATTTTATTTAAAGAACTGTATTATGCAAATGCACAGTCTTGCAAGGCTGAAGTTCATATTAATAGAGTAGACCAGCAGACTCATACAGGAACTGATACAGTCTTATAGCCAATTTTTTTCTTCTGAAAAACTTCACTTTTTTGCTTTAAGGCAGCAGTTCTCAACCTGTGGGTCATGACCCCTTGGGGGTTGAATGACCCTTTCACAGAGGTCACCTAAAACCATCACATACACCCCATACAAATACAGGTGTATGAAAATAAGTTTATGGTTGGGGGTCACCCCAACATGAGGAAATGTATTAAAGGGTCATAGCCTTAGGAAGGTTGAGATCCACTGCTTTAAGGCCTTTTAGCTAATTAGATGAGGTATACTCATATCACTGAGGTAAATCTCCTTTATTTAAAGCCGACTGATTTCAGATGTTAATCACATCTACAAAAATACCTTCACAGCAATGCCTAGATTGGTGTTTGATTACATAATTGAGTATTATAGCCTATTCAAGTTGACACATCACAGTTACTAAATGCCTTCATGAAGAGCTTTCTCTGAAGGATCACATAAATTCCTTCTGGAACGTCTCAGTTCTTCCCCAGTTATTTTCAATATATAGATTGCCACCTACTATCCTTTCAATTAAATAAATAATCATTGACCATCTGCTATGTAGGAAGCACTACTACAGTGTCTGTCTCAAAGGAGCTCCATGAATTTGAGGTTTTGTGGGTAGTAACTTTATTTGATCTGTCAGTGCTACTTCTTATTACATTACAGCAAATGATTAAGCTTTCAAGGGATGCATCTGAGTAAACGTAAACATTTTCCTTAATAGGATTTGATAGTTGTTTTTTTGGTTTATCAACATATCAGTTAGTGTTCAGCATTAAGAGTTGCTTTATAGAGTGAAAAGTTTTCTCTACTGTGTTGACTGAAAATTTAAAGATAACGTCATCATTATATGAGCAAAATGAGGCCACACTGTCCCTTTGTATTCTAGCTTTTTATAAGATAAACAAGTATATTCTTTATCTTTAAAGTCCACCCTGTTCTGGCTACACCTATCCTTTAATTGTATCTATTTATTCATTTTTACTACACTAATTGGTCTTTGCTAAAAATAATGAAGTAGGACCAAAAGAAAACTTTCCTGTCACATAAAAGCCACAAGGTAATGGGGGATGGTGCAAATTCATTACGTTAACCAAGTGTAAGGACATTTTCTCTTTTTGTCTTATGTAACCGAAGTTGTATCATAAGAAATAACTATAATTCTTAAAGTATCACAATTGGGAACATGAGGTTATATGTAACAAATTTTGTGGACAATCTGTCTCTCCAGAATTTTACTGCTGGCAGCCTTATCATCTTTGTTCCTGCAACTGTGGTGCAAACTTAGGTTTAGGCCAATAATCAGGTCACCTTTGTTGTGGGTCCTCTTCCAACCTTAGCCTGGTTAATTGAGGCTTTTTCTTCCTCATATTTTTCTCATTCTGTTGCCTTACTTAGGATTAAATTTCTCCACGACCAAGTTTCCTCCTGCTTCTTGCTAATCATCTCATGTCTAGTTTCATGTCTCTGGGCTACAGTTCTCTGGTGTTAAACCTCTCTGTATCTGACAGCAGACTTTCCCGGATCTTCATCCCCCAAATGAAACCTAGAGCCACAAAAAGACTTTACCCTAGAAGTGGGTTCTGTCTACTGACTGAAATTCATACTTGGTTGTTTACAAAACTGAATCTATGCTACTTTTAACTTTTCTTCATAGACTATGGCAGAGAACTTTCCCTAATTGGCTTCTATGTGCGTGCATTTGCTACACCCTAAATATTACACTAGGTTCTGTTTCTAAACTGCAAGTAAAAGACAGAGGTAACTCTGAAAATTATATATATTTCTTTCTTCTTTTTGGAGACAAAGTCTCATTCTGTTGCCCTGGGTAGAGCGCTGTAGCATCCTAGCTCACAGCAACCTCAAATTCTTGGGCTTGAGCAATCCTCTTGCCTCAGCCTCCCAAGTAGCTGGGATTACAGGTGCCCACCACAACACCTGGCTAGTTTTTCTATTTTTAGTAGAGATGAGATCTCGCTCTTGCTTAGGCTGGTCTCAAAGTCCTGAACTCAAGCAATCCACCTGCCTCAGCCTCCAAGAGTGTCAGGATTACAGGTGTGGGCCACCGTGCCTGGCCTCTTTATTTTCTTTAAATTTGGCAAATTATTTTATGAAAGACATTCATGTGCCTATCAAATATGGTAAAAAGGGAACATCCTATCTTCTCCCTCCTCTGATCTCATCCCTGGGAGAAACTATAGTTAGTAGGGTACCAAAATAGTTCCCAGCCCCAACTGCATCTTAGGATCATTTGAAGAGTTTTTCAAAATACTAATACCTGGCCTCTACTTAGTGGTCCACTCCTGAGTGTTTTTCATCTAGTACTACAAAAGGGGAGGCTGATTTGTAATATTTACTGATTTCCATGACATAAATACACTCTCCATGCCCAATTTCAACCTATCAATTTTAAATAGTGAAGTCAATCAGTTGGCAAAATTCCTTAAAATTGCGCAATCATCCCTTATGACCAAGTATGAGTTGGCTTCAGCAGATCACTGCCTCCATCCTTATCCCAAACCCACAATAATTAAATCAGAATTACTGAGGATCAATTCAAGGTATATTTGTCTCACACAAAGCCCTTATAAAGAAGTGTTTTGCTCCTGGGTCTATAATAACAGTATAACCTTGGGAAACTTACTGTGCCTCAATTTTCTTCTTCTGTAACATAGGAATATTAATTATATCTACTTTATAGGCTAATTATGAAGATTAAAATAATTTAAGTAAGACAGTTAGAACATGCCTGGCATGTTAATTACTAGTCTCTCTTACCTCAGTTTCTTCTTATCAACAGGACTTCTTTTAAAAGACTGTTCAAACTTGACTCCAGCTACCTTTTTAATGTTAATTTTTGTGTGTATTGGATTATTCAAAACAACTGAGGAATTCTATGTGGGAAAAAATTAAAAATGAGTTCATATTGAGAATATAAGTGAGGACAAATAAGAATTTTATTTTATGTGTGTATTTATTTATTTTGAGACAGAGCCTCAAGCTATCCCCCTGGGTTGAATGCTGTGGCATCACAGCTCACAGCAACCTCCAACTCCTGGGCTCAAGCAAGTCTCCTGCCTCAGTCTCCCAAGTAGCTGGGACTGCAGGTGCCCGCTACAATGCCCGGCTATTTTTTGGTTGCAGCTGTCATTGTTGTTTTGGCAGGCCCGGGCTGGAATCGAACCTGCCACCTTAGGTGTATGTGACTGGTGCCTTAGCCACTTGAGCCACAGGTGCCGAGCCATAAGAATTTTAATTAAAAGTGCCACTAAAATTCACAGAATATTACACTTCATTCCTTACCTCAGACTATGGTAGAAAAAAGTTAGCAAACATTTGGCCGGGCAGAAATATTACCTATTTACCAATATTGTGAACCTGAGTAAAAGCTGCTAAAGGCATACTCCTTTAAAGATTCCTTACTGCATGAATTACTTTAAGTACAGTTTTGAGCTTTAATAATAGCTAAAGGCATAATTTAGTACTCTGAAGTGAATTTCTGAAGTGTAGGTTAAAGGTTTAGAATCACTGCTGATATCATCAAAAAGGTTTATCTCTTCAGAAAACTCTATTGACTTTGCATAATGAAATTTTAGAGCACAAAGTCTTATAGATCATTCTCTACTCACTTAAAAGGGAAAGATTTGTTGCTAATTAGGTCTGAGGTAAAAGCAAGTTCTGACAAGCCCATGGAATTTTCTCAAATATTCTTAAGATCTTAGTTTTTCCCTTCATCAATGGAGCTTTCTAGATTTCAAACAAAATGTTGAAAGGCCCTGATAACTAAACTTTAACGGGTCACATTATACACAGGGAGACTTAGTAAACGAAAAAAATAATAGAATGCTAGTTCTAAATAACATTACTGTACCAGCTTGGAAATGCCCTCCTGCAACAATAGAATGTATGAAATTATGTATAGAATTCAACATGAAAGCAAGTTGTGGTCTGAGTTAATCATATTGAAAGTTATGTCTTGTATAAATGATCTACATCCTCATGGCTCTTTTAGACTAAAAACTATTTACAGTGGGGAAAAAGTAGAATAAAATTACTACATAGGCTCGCTGACAGAATAGTAATTATGCTCCTGGCCTTGTATATTTTACTCTGTGTTTCATAAATAAGGATTTGCTTTAAAAGTGACTTTAAATTTCATGTATGATTTGAAATATCAGAGAGTGAAGACAAAAGAACCGACATTTTTAATTTCACACACGGTACTCTAGGTAGTAGTTTTCCATATGCCATCCCATCCTGTGAAGTCCTGTGACACCTATGGAAGCTAGGTTTTGTAATTCAGTAAAGGTTTAGGATTAAGGTTTCATAAAGCTTCTTTACACCCTTTGGCCTGACTCCAACATTCTTTGTTAATATAGTTATACACATGATATTTATGAAAACGCAGAATAAATGCAGTTTTTTTCTCTAAGGGCATTACATGCTAAGGTATCTGCCTTGTACACACTTTTATAATCTCTGCTGACGAGATAAATCATCACATCTTACTTATCTTTACATCTAATACCAAGCATTATTCTCTGATACATAGAGGTGCCAATAAAGGTATGTTAACAAAAATATTGGCATCAAAGAAAAGCTTTTTTTTTTCTGCAGTTTTTGGCTGGGGCCAGGTTTGAACCCCCCACCTCCAGTATATGGGGTCAGCACCCTACTCCTTTGAGCCACAGGTGCTGCCCTAATGAAAAGCTTTAAGTCTGAAATAACTAGAAACATTCTGACATTATTTGGTATGTATTAAATAGTTCGAAATACATTTTATTACAATTTAAATAACTATAATTTAAATGTTTCATAATAACATTTTTAAAATCCAGGCAACAAGAATATGTATGATGAATTACCAGAAATGTTTCTGAAAGTCCGAAGTCTGTAAATTGTGTAAAATTTTAAATGATGGAATGTTTTTATATTTGTATTGTGAAATTGAAATATTACATGAGAAGCTTTTTTAAATTATGAAACAAAAATACAGTGAAGAAACTCTCTATATGATTACTCCCCTAACTCAGCAATATCAGCAGTTTTCTACGTCTTTATTACTACACGCAAACACACACACATGCAAATGTAGTAACTTTGCCCATTCTATATAAAAGTGGAGGACACAAGAATGGAAGTGGTCTACCCAAGGTTCTGTAAAGAGAGATGGCTCTGGTTCTCTCTCCAACGGTCTCTCTAGGAGATTCATACTTATCATTTATTCGCTGAACAATTTTCTTTTTTTAATTTGTTTTTCTTTTTATTTATTTCTTTAATTTGCAGTTTGGGGGCCGGGGCTGGGTTTGAACCCACCACGTCTGGTTTATGGGGCTGGTGCCCTACTCCTTTGAGCCACAAGGGCCTCCCCTGAACACTTTTCTTAATAAGCCTTCAGAGGAATTAGTAGACATTATTTTCTTTGTTATTCCCAATGTTCTTAAAAAGGTTAAATAATGAGGGGGAGAACATATCAATAAAATGCAAAAGGAAGAAGCAAGTTTTGTCTCTGAAGACCTAGATAGTAACAGTCAATATAACTCTTCTTCCTCAAAAGGTGCCCATCAACCTAGGAATGGATTAACAAACTGTGGTGGATATATATATATATATATATATATATATATATATATCATGAAATACTATTCAGCCATAAAAATGATGGTGACTTTACAACCTTTGTGTTAACCTGAATGGAGATGAACACGTTCTTCTTAGTAAAGTATCACAAGAATTGAAAAGCAAATATCTCATGTACTTAATACTAATATGAAGCCAGTAGATGATCTAATTCATGCCCACAAAGGAGAAAAACTCATTTCAATTTAAGTTAGGGGGGAGGAGGAATGGGGGAGAGGGAAGGAAGGAGGTTTGGGGTGCTCCCGCTTTATGGGCACAGTGTAGGATTTTATGACACACCTTTTGGGTATGGGGCACAACTACAAGAGGGACTTTACCTAAAAAATTCAAATATAGTCACCTGGTTGTTTATATCCTCACATTAATGTGAAATTAAAAAAAAAAGAAAAGATATTATCCTTGAACTTGCACAATAACAAACTATACCTGCTAGATGGCCTGTTTGAAGGCCCCAAAAGTCAAGATCTTAAAACTCTCAAAAATTAAAGTGAGAACAGGGGGCCTGATCAAATTCAGACAAAAGGTAGGTGATAGTGCATACTGGGTTGATGACAAGAGACAGGTTCCCCAGTAAACACTGGTCACCTCTTGGAAAATCCACTGGCTGGACCACCACTCCCTGTTCCTCTTTCTCTCCTAGGAGCAGCTTGTGTGACTACTTCAAGGAAAACAAGAATACAAAAATGCTCAAAGACCCCTGTGAGTGTGTGACAGGGAAGACCAGGCAGGGTAAGGGGGTATGAAGGGGACATTCCTAGGGGCCCTGGTCCAGAGTGTGGCAGCCCATGATCTTTGCTTCTCCTCCCCTCACAGACCTGAAGAGGCAGCTGCTAAAACACACAAAATGTGACATCGTGGACACCTTCAGCTTGTTTCCCCAAACTCAGTATGACCTCAGCTCCTTCCTGGTGCACATGTGGTTCCACACGGTGAGCACCTGCTTCCTTTCTCAGGCAGGCCCAGAAAGCCTGATGTGGGTGGGAAGTTAAGGAGGGTCCTTTTCAGGAAAGGATGCTCTGCTTTTCTGTGAATGGAGTGTTCAAGGAATGTGAGTGTCTGTAGAGTCCCCTCCCAGGTCCCACACTGCTCCCTCTCCTGACTGGACTTACTCTCAGGATTCTCCGTGTTTCCTTGACCCGTTGTTCCCTTCCTTCCTACTCCCACTGTGTTCTTCTGATTCTACTTTACCCTCAGAGATTGACCTTTTTTTTTCTTTCCGAGACAGACTCTCCCTTTGTAGCCCTGCGTTGAATGCTGTAGTGTCATCATAGCTCATAGTAACCTCAAATTCTTGGACTCAAGCAATCCTCTTGCCTCAGCCTCCCAAGTAGCTGGGACTATAGGCACCCACCACAACATCTGGCTAATTTTCCTATTTTTAGTAGAGATGGTGTGCTCTTGCTCAGGCTGGTTTCAAACTCCTGAGCTCAGGCAATCCCAAGTGCTTGGGATTACAAGCATGAGCTACCACACCTGGCCAACCTATCTCATTTTTGTCATAGATTGAATAAAAGTTTAGAAATACTTTGTATACTATCAAAAGAAAAAAATAATTAAAATGTGAAAGACTAGGAGAACATACTTGCAAACCATACTGCACATTTTGTGTTACTATATCTATGCATAGAGGACCTTTTCTAACCGGGACAGGGGGTAACAAAGGTCAACAATTAATTTACCTAAATATCAAAATGATTCTTTAATAAATTTCTGCACAGCATCCAACTACATTGGCTAAAAAAATAAAAATATGGAGATGTCACAATATGTGAAAAATCCAATTTGGAGAAAATTTATGTGACTGCAAATTTAAAAAAGAATATATTTGCATGTGTGTAGGTATATATATATATATATATATATACATATGCATGCTACTTACAAATATTTCAAATAAACACATTGCACACCTAAAAAAATTATTTATTTATTTAAGACAGATTCTTGCTGTGTCTCCCAGGGTAGAGTGCAGTGGCACATCATAGCTCACTGCAACCTTAAACTTCTGGGCTTGAGTAATCCTACTGCCTCAGTCTCCCAAGTATCTGCCACTATAGAGGGACCATGTATCTATTTTTTTTTTTTGTAGAGATGGGTATCTCACTCTTGCTCATTGAACTCCTGCCCTCAATTGATTCTCCCACCTTGGCCTCTCAAAATTCTAGGATTACAGATGTCAGCCTCTGTGCCCAGCCCACCAATCTATTTAAAGTAGATATTTTTAGTGCATGGTGAAGGGATAATATAGATATAAGTTGCAGAATGGTTTTATCTCCAAAATATACATTTTATAGTGTTTAATGCTTTGTAATTAGACTAATTTGTTGAAATCCTTGAGAATATCCAATAACAAATTGACAAAAATTTACCAGTTTAGGGAAAGTCTCATGTGATACTCTTTCATAAAAAATAAAAATTACACCTCTTTGCTTGGTAGTTTATTTATATACATGTATGCTTCTTTGCTTTATGCTTACTTCATCCCACAGGTTCACACTCTTACATGTGTATTTCTCTTCTGCTCACTCAGGGGTTGGAAGTCCTCTCTGAGAGGATAGAGACCTAGGAAGGCACTTCTTCCAGGGGGGAAGAAAATATTGGAAACCTCTGGCTGATGCACTCAGGCTCCACTCTCACTCTCTCTCCCTTGTAAAGCTTTCTGGTTTAAAACTTTCAGATCTGAGCAAAATTGAGACCCTGTCTCTACTAAAAAAAATAGAAAAACTGAGGCAGAAGGATTACTTAGCCCCATTTGGAGGTTTCAGTGAGATATGATGCCACAGCACTCCACCTAGGGTGACAGCTTGAGACTCTGTCTCAAAAATAAAATAATAAAACTATCAGAGCTACAATTCTGTCTCTGACCATTAGGGGGCATCTTTCTTCATGACTACTATATTTTTTGAAAACCAAAAGGCATGGGTTTTTTTGGTGATGGGGCTGGGGGTTAAATCTCTTACTCCAATGCTCCACCAAACTTTGGCTATTTCCCTTATACAGGCAGCCTCTAGTGTGACCTCTGTGGGGTGAGCTAAAGTTATTTCCTGGCATGTGCCTATTTTCAGATATTTCTGTAACTTCTTTAAGTAAATCCCTATATTATAGGTAGATTTATTAAAACTATTCATGGTGGCATCATGCCCACTCAATAGGACTCAGTTCCAGTGTCCATATCTCCCCATAATGTCTGAATTACCCCCAGACGAGCTTTTATACCTCCCTGAACCTCAGCAATTTTCAAGAGATCAAGGACATGGCAATTCTTCAGATAAGAATGTGTTCCAGTGTGTTCCATGAATGAATACAATGTAATATAGAGGACAAAGTCTGGCAATCAGAGTTCTGTTCTGTTTGTATCCACAAGTACCACTCCTGCAGGAGATGTTCCTTTGGAAACAGCTCCCTGGTTGTTACTCTGGTAGCAAACTTAGGGGGCAGTAAGAACAGGAAGTTAAGTCTCCTCTGGTACCCAGGCATCTCCTCTCTGTGCCTTTGGGGAAAGAATTTCCTGTAAAGACTCCATTTTGTTTGTGTAGCCCTGACAAAGTAGCCTATCTAGTGACTGCTCTCAGCAGCCCTTTCAATCTTCTCCAAATTTCGTCTCCAGAACATACAGTTTCTTTCCAAGACAGCCCTGTGAAGACATTGGTCACTTCCTTCAGGACGCAGCATGGGTGAGTTGGTCAGCATGAGGCTTTGGCTTTAGGTCCTTACAGGGTAGGAGAGATTCTATGCCCTCCCAACCTGTGCCCCAAACTACAGGACACTCAGCCGACTGCCCTTTAAATTGATGGTGGCAAAGGCCTGGGCTGTTTTCTACTTTCTTGAAGACATAGACCTTGTGGGTCCTGACACATCCATCCTTGCTCCACATGGAAAACCTCTCCTTCGGCTGTAATCGTGGCTGAGCTCAGCTATTCCCCTGGTATAGGGGAATAGTCTGTTATGTGATGCTCTCAAAGTTTGAAGAATGAGAGAGGGTGATCTGAGGTGGGGAGCATTGGAAGTTAACAGCCTTGGGATTTATACTAGGGGTGGTAGAGGGTCAGGGGATCTACCAGTACTCTTAAATTTTCACAGCAAGCATTCAAAGTAGATTGTATTACCCCTATAGCTTTGTTGATGGCTTGCTTTATGGCCTAGCATATGACATATTCTGAAATGCTACCTGCATTGTCATATTTAGTATTCTGTTAGGTAAATTTTGTTCTATTGTTTAAATCTTTATTTAACTGACTTTGTGTCTGTTTTATCTGCCACTAAGTGAGGTATGTTAAAAATTTCCCACTGAGATTATGAATGTGTCCATTTCTCCATTTACTTCTGTCAGTTTTTACTGCGTGTGTTTTCTCCAGTTACTTCCATGCGTTTTTGCTGTGTGTATTTTGGTTCTGTGTTAAAAGATGCATACAAATTTGTTTTAGTAGCAGCTTCATGTTGAATTAAATCACTTATCACTATGAAATATATCTGGTTCTTTTAGTAATGTTTTTAATGAAAGCATATTTTTTTCTCTTATTAATGATTATACCAGATTTCAGTTGGTTAGTGTTTTAATGGTGTATCTTTTGCCATCTTCTTTTCTAAAATTTTGTGTATCATTATATTTTACGTGTATTCCTTTTCATTGAATTAATATTCTTTTTAAATTTAGGCTTATGATCTGTTTTTTTTTTTAAATTTGAAATCTTCAATCCATTACATGTAATGCAATTCTACAAATAATTTGGCATAAATATATCATCTTTCTGTTTGCTTTACATTTACATTCCTATTCTGATTTTCTGTTTTTTCCTTTGGAATATTTATTTATTTATTTATTTTTTGAGACAGGGTCTCACTTTGTCACCCTCGGTAGAGTGCCATGGCGTCATAGCTCAAAGCAACCTCAAACTCTTGGGCTCAAGCAATTCTCTTGCCTCAGCCGCCCAAGTAGCTGGGACTATAGGCACCTGCTCCAGCACTCGGCTATTTTCAGAGATGGAGTCTTGAACTCTTGAGCTCAGATGATCCACCCATCTCAGCCTCCCAGACTGCTGGGATCACAGGAGTGAACCATTGTACCCGACCTTAATGTTACTTTTAAGTTTCAATCTTGTCTCAGATGACTTTGTAGCAAACTATTTTGTCATTTTTGTAGTCTGTCCTTCAGATTACAACAATGTTTTTTCAACCTTTTTTTATCTTACAAGCACACTTGAACCTACAGCTAAACATCCATGGTACACTTAAATTATGCTGATCAAAAAAAAAAGAGTAAAAAAAGACTATACTTACTGTACTTTGAATGTTTCTGAACATACTTTAATTAATGATCTTTAAAATTTTTCTGGGCACACCTAAGAAACTCTCATGGCAAACCAGTATGTGTGATAACATGCTTGCTATATTACAGTCTCATGTACATTAATTATTTTCCATATCCTTAGACACACAAGTACTTTTCAAAATTTTAACTCCATTAATGCCCCTCCTGATATATTATTGTGCATTTTGGTTATACATATATTTATTTATATATTGAAATTCTCTGAAGAAATTATCACTAATTATATAGTCAATATTCATTTAGATTTTCCTACACATTTGCCAATATCATGATTCTTCATTCTTTCTTGCATTTACATGCTTCTATTTGGGATCATATTTTCTTAACTTGAGGATGAATCTTTAGTTTTGAATTGGCTAGGGACAAATTTAACTAATTTGTTTGCATTAAAACGTGAGTGTGGGCTCGGTGCCTGTGGCTCAAATGGCTAAGGCGCCAGCCACATACACCTAAGGTGGCAGGTTCGAATCCAGCCCCTGGCCCACCAAAACAACAATGACAGCAGCAACCAAAAAATAGCCAGGTGTTGTGGCAGGTGCCTGTGGTCCCAGCTACTTGGGAGGCTGAGGCAGGAGACTTGCTTGAGCCCAGGAGTTGGAGGTTGCTGTGAGCTGTGATACCACAGCACTCTACCCAGGGGGATAGCTTGAGGCTCAAAACAAACAAACAAACAACAACAACAACAACAACAAGAAATGTGAGTGTGAGCCAGGAGTGGTGGCTCTGGCCTGTAATCCTAGCACTCTGGGAGGCAGAGGCAGGTAGACTGCCTGAGCTTAGGAGTTCAAGACCAGCCTGAGCAAGAGTGAGACCCCCATCTCTAAATAGCCAGGCATTGTGGTAGTCAGCTGTAGTCCCAGCTATTTGGGAGGCTGAAGCAAGAGGGTCACTTGGGCCTAAGAGTTTGAGGTTGCTATGACCTATGACATCACAGCACTCTAAGGAGGGAGACAAAGTGAGACTCTGTCTAAAAAAAAAAATAAAAAAAATAAAATATGAGTGTAGAAAAGCACACTCACTCAAAATACTTTTTTTCTATTCTCTCACTCTATAACAACAAACAATACAGAAGACTTCTGTGACCACATGTGTGTGTGTTTTCCCCACCAATAAGCAAGCAATCAGTTCTACAGTGGAAACCAGCTGAGTGTCCTCTAATCCAGTCCTGACATTATCCACCTGGAAATAGCCTCACATCCTATATGTTGAGGGTTCTGCCCCCAATACTGCTCACTTCCTTTATACACCAGTTGTAAGTCCCAGTCTCTAGAACAGTGGTTCTCAACCTTCCTGGTGCTGCAACCCTTTAAAACAGTTCCTCATGTTGTGGTGATCCCCAACCATAAAATTGTTTTCATTGCTACTTCATAATTGTAATTTTTGCTACTGTTATAAATCGTAATGTAAACATCTGATGTTTGGTGACCCCTGTGAAAGGGTCATTTGACCCCCAAAGGGGTCATGACCCACAGATTGAGAACCATTGCTCTAGAACTTCTGACTGGCTATTTCAAGTTGGGATTCCCATGACCTCCCTCTTTGGGTTTATCATAAAGGTATAGAGGAAGGGATGTGTTGCTCCCATGCCACCCCCAGCTATGCCACCCTCCAGGAACCTCAATGTGTTCAGCCATCCAGAACCTCATTGAACTCTGTCCTTTTGGAATTTTAAAGGCTTTATGACATAAGAATGATTGATAAGCCCTAGGCTATTGAAACAAACTTAACTTTCTTTTTTTTTTTTTTGAGACAGAGCCTCAAGCTGCCGCCCTGGATAGAGTGCTGTGGCATCACAGCTCACAGCAACCTCCAACTCCTGGGCTCAACCGAGTCTCCTGCTTCTGCCTCCCAAATAGCTGGGACTACAGGTGCCTGCCACAACGCCTGGCCATTTTTTGGTTGCAGCCATCATTGTTGTTTGGCGGGCCCTGGGCTGGATTCGAACCCACCAGCTCAGGTGTATGTGGCTGGCTCCTTAGCCGCTTGAGCCACAGGTGCAGAGCCAGCAAACTTAACTTTCACTCCCTCTCCTTTCCTTGGAAGTTGGGGGGATGTGCAGAAAGTACCAACCTTCTAATCCTTGACTTGTTCTTTTTTTTTTTTTTTTTCTGGCAGTAAGTACATGGGTTTGAAAAGAATAACTGGAAGAGCATTTAAAATTATTTTCTGCATTAGCACAGAATTTTCTTTTTATTGTTTGGGATTCATTGAGGGTACAAAGAATTAGGTTGCACTGATTGCATTTGTTAGATACAGTCCCTCTTATAATTGTATCCTGCCCCCTGCCTTGTTCTTTCCAGTGTTCAGTCCCCACCCTGAAGCAATCTAGGGGCTGCCAGTCCTCAGGCAACTCATTAGCATACAAAACAGAAGGTGTTGGCGTTCCTAAGGATTTATAGGAGTTCTATGCCAGGAAACAGAGCTGAAGACAATGTATATATTTCACAATATCACAATTGTCTATTTAACTTACATCCTGAAAGATAATTTTTTTTGTAGGCACAAAATTCTAAGTCTCTAGTTTTGCTTCCCGGGGAATATATAATTTCACTTTCTGCACACTACCATTATTTCCGTTTAATATTACTTATCAGTCTTATTTTTGCTTGTTTGAAGATAACCTGTTGTTTTTTCTCTGTCTGCTTTGAGCATTTGCTCTTTGTCTTTGTGTTTCCACAGCTTTACTGTGATGAACCTGGTTTGGTTTTCCTTATATCCCACTATGCTTGACATATGTATTGCTTCTTGTATCTGGACTTATTATCTTTTGTTACTTTTTGACATTTCTCAAACATTGAAATAACTTTTTATGGACTATTTTTTTCCTTCTAGGACTCCAGATAAACATACATTTGATTTATTTAGTGTATCCCCTTTGACTTTACCCCATCTCTTTCTGTATCCTTTATCATTTGATGTCTCCATACTTTATTTTGCATATTTTATTCAGATGCTTCTTTCAAACCCCCTTCTTGGCTCTGAGGCTTGATAAGATTCAGATTTAATGTTTTTGGCAATAATATTTCATAAGCAGTGCTCACAAGGATGCACATGATGTCTGATTGTTTCCCTTTTTGTGATTTTAACCAGCCATTGATGGTAATTATATTGATCCTTTTCTTAATTAGGAGTTTTCAGATGATGTTAGTCAAATTCTTTCTGGAATTCTTCATGTATTGGCTGAAATATCCTTGTAAAGAAAAACTCTGACCAACAGTTTGGCTATCTTTTTTTTTTTTTTTGAGATGGAGCCTCAAGCTGTCACCCTGGGTAGAGTGCCATGGCATCACAGCTCACAGCAACCTCCAACTCCTGGGCTCAAGCGAGTCTCCTGCTTCAGCTTCCCAAGTAGCTGGGACTACAGGCGCTCGCCACAATGCCCGGCTATTTTTTGGTTGCAGCCATCATTGTTGTTTGGCAGGTCTGGGCTGGGGATTCGAACCTGCCACCTTAGGTGTATGTGGCTGGCACCTTAGCCGCTTGAGTCACAGGCGCCGAGCCAGTTTGGCTATCTTTATATACGGCTTATATGGGAAAAGCAGAATAAATATTTGATTCTTCCTCTTCATTTACAAATATTCATAAAAATAAGTTGGTTTCCTGGCATTCTCCAAATGTCATCAATAAGGTTCTTTGTTGTTGTTTTGAGTATCATTATTAATTCATGGTTTTTAATATACTGATGACGTTGAAACTCTTGTTATAGGATTTTAGTCAGAAGAATATAAGATTTGACTTGTGCTTTAAAAAAACCTTCTTCTCTGCTATGCTGAAAATAAGTGGGAAGCATACCTGAGTCCATAATATTCAATAAAACAGACTTTGGCTCAAAGAAAATTAGTAGGGGCCAGTGCCTGTGGCTCAAGGAGTAGGGCGCTGGCCCCATATACTGGAGGTGGTGGGTTTGAACCTGGCCCCAGCCAAACTGCATTAAAAATATAGCCAGGTACCCCATTTGATCCTGCAGTCCCATTACTGGGCATCTATCCAGAAGGAAAAAAAAATTTATTATAAAGACACTTGTACTAGGCTATTTATCGCAGCCCAATTGACAATCGCTAAAATGTGGACACAACCTCAATGTCCTTCAACCCAGGAATGGATTGGTAAACTGTGATATATGTATACCATGGAATATTATTCAGCCATAAAAAATGGAAATTTTGCAGCATTTATACTAACCTGGATGGAGGTGGAACACATTATTCTTAGAGAAGCATCACAGGAACAGAGAAGTATGAATCCTATGTATTCAATTTTGATATGTGGACAATTAATGATAATTAATGACATGGTGAGGCATGGAGGAAGGGGAGACCAGACAGAGAAGGAGGGAGGGGGTGAGGGAAAGGAAAAGAAAAAGAAAGAAGAAAATAAAAGAAAATAGTGACTAATTGTCACATAAATTTGATTTAATTTTGACCAAAGTACATTACTTAAATATTAATTTTTAATTCAACTTGTTAATATGTTGTTTAGGATATTCCATCCTCATCTATAAGTGAAATATGTTTGTAATTTCCCCTTTATAATAATATATTTTCTCCAATCTTAATATCAGGTGTATCCAGATTAAGTAGAATGATTTTGAAGTATTTCTTCTTTTTCTCTTGTCTCTAAGATTTGGCATGATCTGTTTTTTGAAATTATCTTTTACTTTTATTTATAAATATTAGTTGTTTATTTTTTGAGACTTTGAGGAAAAAAAATAACAAAAAGAAGTTAACTGATGACTCCATACTGAACCTCAGAGTCAAAGCATTCTATAATAGACATACTCTTATTTGACAATGTGAATGTTACTTTCTTTGCATTATTATTATTATTTTTATTGCTTAATATTTCAATGCAGCAATCGTCCAATTGTCTGATTTCTTTTCTGAATGTATTTATCTTTGTTCGTTCTTTATAAGGTTTTTGTTTCTAGTCCTCGTCTTAAACTTTGTTATTGTTATTAAATTTTAAGCCTTTTTCATTTTGTGAAGGCAAAAAATGGTAACCTAATAAACACATGTATATGTAAAAAAAAAAATAGCCGGGCAGGTGGCACCTGTGGCTCAGGGAGTAGGGCACCGACCCCATATACCAGAGGTGGCAGTTCAAACCCGGCCCCCAGCCAAAAAAACTGCCAAAAAAAAAAAGTAGCCGGGTGTTCTGGCGGGTGCCTGTAGTCCTGGCTACTTGGGAGGCTGAGGCAAGAGAATTGCCTAAGCCCAAGAGCTGGAGATTGCTGTGAGCTGTGACACTATAACACTCTAACGAGGGTGACAAAGTGAGACTCTATCTCTAAAATAAAAGAAAGAAAAAGAAAGAAATTGATAAAATATCTGGACAGAAAATCTGCAAGGATGTAGATAATGTGTAGTATAATTAATACAATACCATATATGGGATACTCCACAAAATGACATGAAATTACACATTTTTTTTTCAAGTGTCTTATAGCATTCACAAAGGTCGACCATATCCTAAGGCATCAAACAAATCTCAACAAATTTATAAGAACTGAAATTATACAGAGTATGCTCTTTGACCATAGAAAAATCTCTAAACACTTGGAAATTGTAGTTGATACCTACAATTGATACCTAACAGACCCTTGTTAGAGATTAGAAGCATTGTTTCCTATGATGCAAGACATTTCAGCCTGTGCAAAGAGAAAGTTCACTCCAGGTATTTCATCAAAATATTGAAACAGTTTAGCAGGGTGTTGCATGTGTTTATTCTATCATGAAAGCTTGTACTAGAAACAAAACTACAGCTTGCTGAATGTTAATCAAAATATTTTGGTAGCTGATTCGTTTGGGGAGGTGTGAGAGAAGTTACCTATCAGGTTGTTAGATTACAGAGGGATAAGAGAAGGCAAAATTTGGCTGCCTTCCTGGTATATGGTTGATGTCTAGCCTGACCCATGAAGATTCACATTTATGGCTCGGTGTCTGTGACTCAAGTGGCTAAGGCGTTAGCCACATACACCTAAGGTGGAGGGTTCGAATCCAGCCCAGGCCCGCCAAACAACAATGATGGCTGCAACCAAAAAATAGCCAAGTGTTGTGGTGGGCGCCTGTGGTCCCAGCTACTTGGGAGGCAGAGGCAGGAGACTCGCTTGAGCTCAGGAGTTGGAGGTTGCTGTGAGCTTTGATGCCACAGCACTCTACCTAGGGGGACAGCTTGAGGCTCTGTCTCAAAAAAAAAAAAATTCACACTTATGTTCTTTATAAATCCTGGTCCATTTTCCAAATGATTTCACACAATTACCTTCTCCTTCAAAATTTCTTCCCTAGTTCTATTATCTATGAGAAAAGGCTTTCATCTCTGGACAGGTAGAGAGGTTTGCTTTCTGTGGTTTGTGTGATTGCTGTATCAGGGCATGTTTGCTTAATACCTCTACCATGGTATTAAGCCAAGACATGGTTCATGGCATATGACCACTGATCTATCTTCCAACTTGTATTTTTGTTCCCAATTTTAGAATACAGAAATGGTGGTAGCACTCCTCAGGGAAAGAAGGCAAATGGGGATTCTTTCCAGAGGAATTTTGGCAGCGGGAGACTTCATCATAAGCATGGTGGGTGTGAGCTTCTGCCTTCCCACCTTCAAGAGGATGATGAAAACATAGAAATGAGGAATGTCTATGAGGACCCCCAAGTAAGACAGTAAGTAACCAGGAAGCCTGGATTCCATATAGCAGCCCTTGGGACTGTGCAACTCTTTCACTGTCTGTGGTCTTCTTTTTATTCTTGAACTGATAAAGTGAAGAATGATAAAAGTGGAATACGATTGAGCAATCTTAATTATAAGTCTGGTTACCACTAAG
This sequence comes from Galago senegalensis, assembly GCA_963575145.1. NCBI lineage: Eukaryota > Metazoa > Chordata > Mammalia > Primates > Galagidae > Galago > Galago senegalensis. Next base: position 20,989 of record CAUYTI010082850.1, read on the forward strand.
TTGAGCGTATAGGGAAGATTTGGTAGCATTTCTGTGAATTTATATACATTTATGGACACATCCTATTATCCATTTCTCCACAGGAAATTTTCTACCTTACAACCCCCAAGCAGGAGCATTGAATTGTATAACGAATGCCAAGATAGAATTCGTTGCAAGAGAGAAATGGAGAAGAAAATGCAAGAGGAAGACTTGGGGTGCTGGTTCAAGATCACAGTGAGTGTCCTGGCAGAGTGTAGGGAATGTTCAGGAGAGGCAGGGTGTAGGGAATGTTCAGGATGTTCAGAAAGAGTTATGTTGATCACATGTAGAAGTGCTTTGTAGTTTTGTGGGGACACAGGGAGTTAACATATAAGGGTAGGTTCAGAGAAGAAATGTAAAGGGAACAGGCTGACTGCAAGAAAACATGAGAGGTTGTCTAAAGGCAAAGGTGAAAACTACTGCCAATGAAACAGAGCCGCTCTCCAACAGATGCTTCATGGCTCAAGCTGAGTGTAGGGTTGATGAGTCTCTGGAGTTCTTGTCAGCAGGACAGTCTTGGTCTTTAATAAGTAGACTATTTTGGAATCACATGAAAAGAAAATGATTTTGAGCATCTGAATTTCATCATTTGGGAGGTAAATGTGGAATACAGAGAAAGAACCATTGTCTGAAAAAAATATTTTTCTTTTTTTTTTAAATCCTGTTAAAGCTGTGTAGATCAGAAAAAACACCTGAGTATATTCTCCAGGATCAATTCCATACTGTCTCTTTTCTCCTATTTCTTCTTTTCACCCTTAGATTCCTCATGGAGTAAAGTATGACAGGACATGGCTAATAAATTCAATCCGGAGCCATTGCCGTGTTCCTTTCACCCCTGTTGATGTAAGAGGGCATGGTGAAGCCAGATGGATAGGCTTCATCCATGGGAGGGGGGAGATCTGGCTCAGCAGGGGCTGTTGGCCTCTGACACTGGCACTCTGGCCTTCGCTCCCTGTAGTTCCACTATGCGAAATTCCGGGCGCAGTTCTTTGTCCAGGATGCTGCAACTGCTTCTGCATTGAAGGATGTTAGCTACAAAGTTTGCAGTGAGGAAAACAGAAAGGTATGTATTAAGGTATTCCCTGTACCTTGTCTTGGGACAGGAGGACAGGCCAGGAGTTGGTCATCTTCTGTGTGATTTGAGGTCCTGTAGCTTGCTCTGCCTCTCCTTCCTGCAGATATCTATCTTTGTCAGTCCTTCTGAGGTCCCCTACTCTGTAAAGAATAAGTTGAAGCCAGAACATGTAGAGCAGCTAAAGGTAAGGCAGACTTAAAGCACATTGTATGCCACTTCCCAGACTCACCTCTTGCTCCAGGTCCCAATTTCCCTGTCACAACCACCAGCACAGCCTCAGAGCCACTCTCCATCTCTGTCTCTGCAGCTGACCATGAAAAAACGATATAATATCTCCAAGCAAGCTCTTAATCTCCAGAAGCTCCGCTTTGACTCAGGTATGGCTGTCAGCAGTGGTTCTATGGTAGATGAAAGCAGAGGGGTCTGCCTGGGAGGGAGACTCCCAGACGACAACTTGAGGAGAGGGGTCAGTGCTATTGCTGGTCCAAGTGAACCCCTCTTGGCCTTCTTATTCCCTTTTCTGAAGACTTGATGGACTGTAAAGTGGACATAATCCTGAATCAAAGAAGCTGCATGGCTGCCACCCTGCAGATCATTGAGAGGAATTTCCCTGAGGTGAGGCCTTAGGAAGAGGGATGGGTGAAATGGGGTGGAGGGCAGGCTTGTCTCCGAGGCCCTAGAGAGTAAACGTCACCTTAACTCTTCTTCCACCAAAGTTATTGTCCTTGAATTTACGCAACAACAAACTGTACCGTCTGGATGGCCTGTCTGACATTACAGAGAAGGCCCCCAATGTTAAGATCCTGAACCTCTCCAAAAATGAGGTGAGAGGAGAGAGCCGGATCAAATTTGGGTGAAGGGTTGGGGGCCAGTGTGTACCGGGGTGATGACAACAGGCAGGCAGAGGTACTTGTGGGTGAAGGAGGGAACTGAGGGGTCCAGGGTCCCAGATGTCTCTCTTTTCCTGGGACTCCCTCTCCAGTTTCCCCTTCATCTTTCTCAGCTAAAGTCGGCTTGGGAGTTGGGCAAAGTGAGAGGACTGAAACTGGAAGAGCTGTGGCTAAAAGGGAACCCGCTGTGCAACACCTTCCCAGACAAGTCTGCCTACATAAGGTCAGTGGTAACTGCTGTTACCCTTCCTGGGCCCCTTCATCCCTTATCCCTCAGGAGCCTTAGCTACCCCTGACAGTGCCCTTCTGCAGGAGAAGGCAGCCTTGGCCTCTGGGAAGACCACCAGGCCTGTCCTCTCCTCTCTGTGTCCCTCAGCTGTGCTTACAGGGCTCCTTTCCTTCCCTGACGTGCTCCCTTTTTCCACTGCTCAGGGATGTGTTTGCCACCATTCTACACCCAGCCTTCTCCGGCACGCCCTGAATGAGCGTGCACCAGGAAGCAGGTCTCCCTTCCTCACCAGCCCCAGGGATGTTCAGACTTGGGCCAGATGCTGGGGCCCTGAACTGAGAAGTCCAAGACCCCATGATGTCCCAGGCCTCCCTGCCTTCTTGTTGACATGGGCCTTCCCTCCCCTCTGCTGAGAGGGGCTCTCCTTCCCTTGCTATGCAACAGACCACCCTCCACCATGTCCTAGGATGACATGGTGGCTTCCCAGCCCCATGCTGAGGGCTGAGGCACGGGTGGCTGCTGTTGTGACATCTTTTCCTCTGGTGAAATGGCTGGAGATAGGCCCTCCCTGGGGAGAAAACTGGGTTCCCTGCATCAAGATGCCAGAAGTGAGCCAGAGGGCTTCCTGAAGCAGGAGTGGGAGGCAGAAAGCAGAGGAAGTTGAGGGGACAGGAGGACAGGCCTCTCAGGGCACTGCCCCTCCCTCTTCCCACACCTCACAGCATCCTTGTTCCTTCAGAGAAGGCCTGGGTATCCCAAGGTGGGAATGACTCCTTAGGCAAAGCATCAGCTCAGATGGTCACAGCTGGGCCACGACCATCAGCATAGAGCCAGGTGATCCTGACAGGGGACCTCAGCCCCTCAGTCCCATTCTGATCTGGGGCCTGATGCTTCACTCCTGGGAGAAGGTCTCCTGTCCCCATGGCTGCTACATTTCCCATGCCTAGCTCAGACTGGGCTCACCCAGATGACAAAGGCACCAGACCAAAAAGTGAATGCTTTCTGTTTCTGGCTTGGTGTCCAGGGCCAGCCAGGGGCAGGTGAGGGAAAGTGCAGGTGTAGGGGAGCTCTTTTCTGCTCTCTTCCTCTCTAACTTCCACTGCTTTTGGAAAGCATTGTTCTTTTACCTCTGCTTTGTTTCCACTTTCTTCATGGCTTCTATTCTCTTGTGTCTCCTCCATCTCTTCCTCTTAGACCTTCATGCATTTTGTGCTATCTACCCATTTCTCCCTGTGTGCTTCCTGATTCTGGCCTTGCTCACCTTCCTGACCCAGCATCCTGGGCCATCTCTGGAGGATGACCTGGTACTGGCCAAGGCCAAGGCCAGGCCCAGAAGAATGGCAGATGCCCAGTGAATTAGCAGAGTCCTGGGCTCGCCCCATTCCCTGATCCTTGGGGAGCCTTCTATGGGACCCTGTAGGAAGGTAAGGGAGGCATGGAGGTCAGGGAAGCCCTAGAATCTTGCTCCACATTAGGGGCTACCCAGGAGGAAGGAGAGAGAGGAGAGCAAGAGGGGGTGAGAGAGAGAACCCCACCCTGAACTGTCAATCACTTTGTTCTATTTTTGGTTTTGGACAGTGCCATCCTGGATTGTTTCCCCAAATTGTTACGCTTAGTAAGTATCTACTGTCATCATTATCTTGTTGTACTCTTACTAACATACCTGACTTCCATATCTGCCCCCAGACTTTTTGAGAATTGCCTTTGTTAGGTTTTTACATTTTATTATTAGCCAAATATGGACAATTAGCTCCTGAGAAAATCATGGTTGTTGTTACTTGCAAAATGTGACCATAAACACACACACACACACACATACTCAAGATTACTCATTCACACAATAGCTGCATATAATAAAAGAGGCTTCCAGGACCCATGGTGAAAATTCCAACGGTTGTCTTGCTGATAGAATTTCAAAGGCCATTTCACACCTGACCTTGTTCCTCTGGACCCATTTAAGTCCTTGCTCTTCCAGCTCCATGTCCCTGATTTGCACTGCTGACTATCTTATTCTCTTCCTCAGGATGGCCAGTGGTTAACAACTCCATTTTTAATTGAGGTTGAAGCACTTGGGATTATAAAACCTTGTAAGGTGAGAAGGGACCGTGATGATTTGAGGTGTTGCAAGGGGTGTTTTGTCAGCCATATATAGTTTCATGGTGTCTTTTCATTCCAGGAAAGCTATAGAGGATCTGAGTCCTTGAAGAGTCTGGTACTTCAATTCCTGCTTCAGTCAGTACTCCTGGAACCATCAGGCAGGGGAGGGCTGGGACAAGACATGCCACCTCCAGCACATGTCTACTCATGAGTTAAGGGGAGTTTTCAGGGCTCCTTTTGGGCCCAAACCACAGATATAGCCTCTTCCCTTTATGACTCCACAGGTATTACTTGATCTACGACTATGGAGACCGACAAGGTCTCCTCAATGCTTACCACGATGAGGCCTGCTTCTCCCTGACCATTCCCTTCTACCCCAAGGACCCAGATGTGTGAGTAACATGGCTTAGACTCTGCCCTGGGGCTTTGTGTTTCCCCAGCAGACACAGGCCAGCTCCTGGAACCTCCTGTACTGCCTGACCACCATCCCTTGTTCCTCTTTCTCTCCTAGGATCAGCTTTTGGAAGTACTTCAAGGAAATCAGGAATATAAAGAAGCTGAAGGACCCTGGTAAGTGTGTGATGGGGTTATCAGCATGGGAAAAGCAGTGTAGAGTCAATAATAGAGTACACAGACCGGGGTGTGGCAGCCCCCATGCTTCTCTTCCTGACACAGATCTGCGGGCTCAGCTGCTTAAGTACACAAAATATGAGATTGTGAAATCCCTCAGTGTTTTGCCCAAAACTCAGCATGATCTTAACTCTTGTGTGGTAGACCTGTGTATCCAGACGGTGAGCATCAGCTTCCTCCCTCAGGCAGGCCGAGAAGGCTGAAGTAGGTGGGAAGTAGATTGGGAGGTAGGTAGGTAAGAGGATCATGAAAATCCTGATTTACTCTTCCTCCCTTTTAGGAAAGGATGCTTTGTTTTTCTGTCAATGGAGTGTTCAAGGAATGTGAGTGTTTGTAGAGTCTCCTCCCCAGATATTTTACTGCCCCCTTCTCCTGGCTGGACTTAACTCCAAGAACTCTCAGACTTCCAGGTTGTTTCCCTCTCTTCCCCTCCCATCCTCTATACTCCCTTTTAGATTCCTTTGGTGTTCTCCCACCCATATTTTGTTCCCAAATGTCATTACTGACCTGACCTACCTCAGTGCCTGTCTGCCCCTGCACAACTCAGACGTTAGGGTCACAGTCTATAAAATTTGAGGGTTCTCATCACAGGTCCTTACGTTTACAACTTTGAACTTCCTCCTATTTGTTACCTAACTCCTCAGTTTCCTCATTTGCTAAATGGGACTGGTAAGCTCATCTCTTGGACAAACATAAAGACATGAGTAAAGGGAACTTGTGTTTGTCAAGGCACTTGCCACATATTAGGAAGTTCTATTACTGGAAGCTCATTATTCCTATTGCTGCCCTTTCAGTCCCTGAAACCCTCTACTGACTCCCAGTGAACTGTCCCAGTCTGGCTCCCTTTAGGGTGCCATAAGAGTATCATGTAAGATCCTGACTGGGAACCTCGCATGCACATGTAAAATATCTGCATCTCTAAGGAGGTATCAATGTTTGTTGTTATTGAAGTGGAGGCAATGTCTCAGGGTTGTGTTCGCGCCTTCACCCGGACCTTCATCTTAACTTCTGGCAACAATTGCAGGTAAGCGCTGTGTTGTGGGTAGGAGCATCTCATCCCAGCCTAGGGCAGTGGTATAGAAATGTGATAATACAGTCTTGGGGTCTTTCCAATACCAGGAAAAGCTGACAGGTAGATCAAGGAGAGGTCTAGATTAGGAAAATACCAATTGCTTTTCTTCACTCCAATACTTAATGTTTAGCTGTGGAATCCTCATTGAGATATAAGATTTCCTGTGACTACTGTCTTTTTCTGAAAATGAGGATAGGGGTCTACTTCTTTTGTAAAAGGTAAATGTACTGGGGCTAAATCTAAAAATCTAAGCAAGTTGATAAACAATATCTCCAAAGGTAGACTATCTGATAGGGGTAAAGGCTACCAGCCAAGGGATCTGGAAAGCAGGCAGAGTAAGGGTTTGGAAAGCATCTTGCTGCTGAGTGGCAGTGGAAATAGGATCATTGTTGGAAGTGTGGGGTTGTCCATTTGTCTAATTTTCTGAGGGCCCATCTTTTCTTCAGTCTGCGCATTGTGAATGATGAGCTGATAGTGAGAAATGCCAGCCCCAGAGAGATCCAGAGTGCCTTCTACATCTCAATGCCCATACCCTTCTCCAGCTCCTTGCCCACCACCTCTCAGAGACAGCAGGAAATGGTGCAGACTTTCCCCAATCAATTTGGGATGAATCTCAAGTGGCCTCAGAAGTAAGTACTGAGATAGGCATGAGGTGGGAAGAGTAGGGAGTGAAAAATGGAAACTTTCAGTTAATTTGTAAACATAACTATGTAGATATTGTGCTTCCCCAAAAGTGGGCTTATAAAATACTGTGTATATAAATTTTATTATTATAATGATATTAATTTTAAAAAAATGTGATGTTCAGATCTGATGACATGATCTTGTATATATAAAATCCAAAGGAAACCACAAAAAGACTATTAAAATTCTGCATATACAAAAAATTCTATTCCTATGTCAGAAATGATCAATCAGACAATAAAATTAAGAAAATAATTCCATTTGCTTGCATTAAAAAATACATACTTAGGAACAAATTTAACAAGCAAAATGCAAAACATATAGTTTGAAATCTATAAAAGTTTGTAGAAATAAGTTTAAAAGACCTAAATAAATGAAAAGATATCCCACGTTCTTGTATTGGAATACTTATGTTGTTATGATGGTAATACTTCCCAAATTTATATACAGATTCAATGAAAATGCAAAGTCTTAGCTGACATCTTTATAGAAATTTATAAGTTAATCCTAACAATTAAATGAAAATACAGTCAACCCAAAATAGAAAAATAATCTTGAAAAAGCAAAACAGTGATGAAGAACTCACTACAAAGCTACAGTGATTAATCAACACTGGCTGGTACAAGTATAAGAACAGACATACAGATCAGTGGAATAAAATGAGAGTTCAAAAAAAAAAAAACCTTCCCATTATGATCAATTAATTTTCAACCAGGGTGTCAAAAATAGCCAATGGGTAAAGAATAGTATTTTGTCAACAGTTGTACCCTAATCTCACACTGTAAGCAACAACAAAACCGAGTGGGCCAAAGGCCTAAAGGTTAAAGCTTAAACTGTAGGCTTTGGTTTCTGCCATATAACAGCAAAAGCACATACACACATGTACCCCCGCACACATACAAATAAAATTAGATAAAGTGGGCTTCTACAAAATTTAAAACATGTTTTGCTTGAAAGACATTCTCAAAAAGTGAAATAAAGAATAATCCACAGGATCAGAGAAAATATTTGCATGTTAGATATCTTATAAGAGAATTGTATCCAGATTATATGAAGAACTCAACCCAATTAAAATGGGCAAAGATCGAAATAGACATTTCTGCCCCCCCCCAAAAGACATACAAATATCCAAAAAAGCACATGGAAAGGTGTTCAACATCTTTAGTCCTCTGGTGAATGCAAATTCAAAGCTACACAGAGATTCTACTTCATACACACCAAGACAGCTATGATTTTTAAAAAATGACACTAACTAGTGTTGGTAAGAGGGAAGGGGTATAGGGAGAGATTTGTTAAAGGATACAAAATTTCAGCTAGATAGGAAGAATAAGTTCTAGCATTGTAGAATGATTATAGTTAATAATAATGTATAGTTTCAAATAGGATTTTGAATGTTTCTAACACAAAGAAATGGTAAATGTTTAAGATGATGGATATGGGACAGGTGCAGTGGCTCATGCTTGTAATCCCAACACTCTGGGAGGCCAAGGTTGGTGTATTGCTTGAGCTCAGGAATTTGATATTAGCCTGAGCAAGAGCAAGACCCCATCTCTACCAAAAACTAGCCAGGAATAATGACAGATGCCTGAAGTCCCAGCTACTTGGGAGGCTGAGGCAAGACGATTGCTTGAGCTCAGGAGTTTGAGCTATGACACCATGGCAACCTAGCCTAGGATGATAGACTAAAACTCTGTCTCCCACCCCCCCCCAAAAAAAGATGATGGATATGTTTATTACCCCATTTGATCACTGATATTGTGTGTATCAAAATATCATTATGTACCCCATAAATATGTACATTTATTGTGTGCCAGTTTTTTAAATGTTGGCAAAGAATAGATAAATTGGAACCCTCATACACTGCAGGATGAGAATGAAAAATGATACATCTGATGTGGAAAACAGTTTGGCAATTCCTCAAAGTGTTAAACTTGGGATTACTGTATGACCCAACAATTCCACCAAGAGACATGAAAACAAATGTTAACACAAAACTTGAGCATGAATGTCCATGATAGCAAAAGGTGGAAACAACTCAAATGTCTTGAATGGAAAAATCATATTTGATATGTCAATATAAGGAATATTATTAAGTAATAAAAGAGAATGATGTTCTAATATAGGCTATAACATGAATGAACCTTAAAAATGTTATGCTTGCAAATTGTATATGAAAACACTACACTGTACCCCATGTTTGCATTAATGTATACAGCTATCATTTAATTAAAAAAATGTTATGCTAAGTGAAAGCAGCCAATCACAAAAGACTACATATTGTATGAGCTCATTTATATAAAATGCCCTAAATAAGCAAATCCATAGAGATAGATAACAGATTAATAATTACCAGGACAAAGAGGGGACAGGGGGAATGGGAAGTGAGTGCTAATAGGTAAGGAGGGTTTTTTTTTTTTTTTTGGAGGTGATAAAAATGTTCTGGAATTAGCTAAATGTGATGATTGTGTGATCTTGTAAATATACTAGAAACTCATGGAATTTCACATCTTAAATTGGTGAATGCTATGACATGTCTTATATGTCAGTTTAGAAATGATTGGAAATCTTTTAATTTTCATTTGTTATTTACTTGAGCATCTTTTTTAAAAAAAATACAAATATGTATTGGGCTCCCTTGTTCTTTTGAATTTTCCTATTTTTCTGCTTTGAATTCTAGTGGGCATTAATGTTAGTGATAAGACATTTTGGTTTTCACGAGGTCTTTTTTAATCATTCTAATAGTGCTCATACTGGCACATGTGTCCCAGCAAAAAAGAAGCATAACTTTAGTGGACAGCATGTCTGTCCTGGGGTATTAATGGAGGTCACTTGATCTCTCATCTCAGCTACCTGCAGGACAATGACTGGAACAGTATCATGGCTGATCAGGTCTTTGCTGAGCTCCAGGTGAGATCTAGGAATCAGGTAAGTAAAAAATGGATGTTTCTGGGCCTTCAAGAAGGCCAGGAAAGTGGAGGCTGGGTGGACTGGGAAGGCAATTGAAAAGGCTTGGCTTTTTCGACATCCTAATTCCTTTCCTTTCCTTTCCTTTCTCTAGACCGGGGGCAAGTTCCCAAAGAAGGGCTACAAACAAATCTGAAAGGAGCCCTTACATATCAACTTTATCTCCATCTATATCATCTTTGTTTCTCTTTTAACCAGCCTACGGCCAAGCCCATGACTAGGGTCGGAGGTCTGGCTAACCAAGAAGCCCAAGTTAAGTTATAGGTCAAGCAACATAACCACCTAAAGTGACAGTCATTTTGAGTATTTTTCCCATCTGTGATCTCTATTTATTTTCACAATAAAGTATGAATTGCACATTGTGTGTTGTGTGTCCTAGATCCCTCATCCCCTGCCCCAACCATGAGCCCACAGGGCCAAAACTGAAAAGAACCTTCTGCCCCCACCCTCACCTCCATTTGCTCCTGACTGGCCTTAGCAAATATATTGGGCTTGCCTTGATAGGCAGTTTGTCAATAAATTCTGAGGAGAAAAGACCTATGCTACATCTAGAGATTGGCCTTTGGGGACAGTAGATCCTGTAAAATGCTCTACCAGGAGACCTACAGAAATAGGCATATTATCTGGCACAACAGGGGCCTTGTAAATCCTACTGGCTAGTAAAGGTGAAAGAAGGAAGGAAAAGAGGAAGGAAGGAAGGAAGGAAGGAAGGAAGGAAGGAAGGAAGGAAGGAAGGAAGGAATGAGAGGACTCACATTTTTCTTCTCGTTCTTCACATGAACATTTTCAAAGACCATACCATGATCAAGTCTATGATTTACACACAAGTGAATGGAAATGGGCCTTCTCACAGCTCTCGCCATGCTTCTGTCTTCTCGTCCTCTGTCCTGCCCCCTCTCCTTCTCGAAGGTGCACAGTGTGAGGAGTTTCACATTAGCATCTGCAGAGTGAGGGAGAGTCAGCCTGTCTGCCCAGTACATTCCTCAGAGAGCTGACGCCACGTGCTCCGTGTCAATGTTCTTGAGGGGGTTTGGCCACTTATTTTCACTTCTAAACAAGCAACGATAGCACAGAAGTTCACATCATGGGCAGTTCCGTGGAACGTTTCTAAATGATTGGAAATTAGCAGTTCTGAATTGCAGGCAAAAGTTGAAAGGAACATTCATACACCTTATTTTCCACACTTCTGTAATGTTTGCACTTTAGACAATGAGCAAGCACAACTTTTGAAATTCAAATAATATCAGTACAAAGTTTTCAAGTTACAATCCTATAAATGATGGCAGAGGTGAGGTACCACCAGTCTACAGATTATACTTCCACTCCCATGTTTAGCTTAAGTTATTCCCTACCACTTGCCACTTTTCAATTCTTTATGTACATGTACATTAGTGAGCCATATGTTGAAGTGTTAACTTCTTATAAAATTATGAACTAAGGGGGTAGTTGCCCTTACATAAAGAATGATACCAACCTTGTTCTTCTGTGTGGTGCCTCCGTGGTCAAAGACAAGTTTCTAAACCTCTCCAAACTTTCATCCTCTCACCCAGGAAACAGAGAGCACACTGCATGTGTTTCAGCCTCATTGTGAGGAAGACAGAAGTTCTAACATGTTACCCATCAATTGTAGCATCTGGGCCAACTCAGGCTTCCCCACCTGCCAGAGTTCCCTTGTTGGGAGGAACCATGGAACCCATGGTGTGGCCCCTCTACTGTCTGCATCATCAGGCTTCCATAGCCTTGACCTCCTTCCTTAGCCACCTTCCAGTCAGTCACTCATCCTCCTGCAGATTCTCATGATTCCCTGTGGTTCCATGCTCTGGGAAGAGGCTAATCCTGAAGTCCTCTTTGTCACACACATTCCTCTGTACACAAAGTCACAAATTCTAAGTAGCATAACTGTGATATGAGACCAGTGGGGCCCCCGAAATCTGACTGTGGAATAACTGTACATTCGTTTAACCACTAGTTCTTTAATTTCCATGAGTATTTATGCTATTGTCATTTTAATGCTGAAAAATTAGGCTCAGAGGAGTGAAATACTCAATATAAGTCAGGATTTGGGTATACAGTCACTTTTCCTGTGCCATCTTCACCTCTAACAGATTCAGACTCTATCTGAAAACTATTGTTAGACCTGAAGTCAGCAGGACTATGATTAGGGATTGGATGTGTTCCTGGTGCATCCCTTTCCTTACTCCGATCTTCAGTTACTGTGCCCTCTCTCTCCATTTCTAGACACAATAAGAAAACTAATACTTTGATATTCAATTATAGGGTGCAGTAACAAAGACAATAAAGAACACAGAATGAAATCAAGGTTTCCAGATAGACAGATATTGATTGCCAAGATTCATTCTGTTCCTATATTTTTTTCACATTTAAGTATTAATGCTCTTTCTCACAGTAACCTCTCATTCTTCCAATTTTCTCCCACTTTCAAATGTTCTAGCATCTTCTTTACTTTTTAAACTTGATTGAAAGCTTCATAATTTCATGCACACTCAAGGCAAAATCCTCAATTTTCTTGCAGGGTCAGCAGAGTCACTAAAATTTCTTCACCCTAAGCAATCACAAAGTAAATGCACACTGATCCCAGGTTCAATTTTTCTATAGTGAACTGCTTTGAGTTGAGTTACAAATATTAAAATTTAAAGATATATTCTATGCCGTCTACAAAACCACCAAAAATTAGGGGCAAATTAAAAATTGGAAAAGTATTTGAAGTGTATCTTAATGACAGAGCATTAATGAGTCAGACATATAAATAAATTTAGCTAGCTAAAGAGGGATGTCCATAGCCAGCTATTATGTATTTCTTTTTTTTTTTTTTTTTTTTGAGACGGAGCCTCAAGCTATCCCCCTGGGTAGAGTGCCATGGCATCACGCTCACAGCAACCTCCAACTCCTGGGTTCAAGCGAGTCTCCTGCCTCAGCCTCCCAAGTAGCTGGGACTACAGGCACCCACCACCATGCCTGGCCATTTTTTGGTTGCAGCCATCATTGTTGTTTGGTGGGCCCAGGCTGGGGATTTGAACAGCCACCTTAGGTGTATGTGGCTGGCGCCTTAGCCGCTTGAGCCACAGGCGCCAAGCCAGCTATTATGTATTTCAGAGAAATTTTAAACTAATTCAAGCATATACTAATTTTTAAATCTACATAAAAATAAGAAATAAATAAATGGAAAACCACGTTTTAGAACTATATGTATAATGATATATAGAGTTCATATTTACATGTTAACATACATATATTAATCTCAGTGTTTGAAAATCATGGTAATAATAAATGCTTACCTTTATTGCTTTGTTCATGGTTTCTACAACTCTTCTGTAATATTTTCTAATTTCCTTTATGAGAATAATGTTTAAAAAGCATCAATCATAAGAAATAGAGAAAATGTTAATAGTATGCTTTAATCTCAAATGGATCAATTCATTACTGATATTTTATTTATTTGTTTGTTTGAGACAGAGTCTCACTATATCACCCTTGGTAGAATGCTGTGGCATCACAGCTCACAGCAACCTCCACCTCTTGGGCTTAAGTGATTCTCTTGCCTCAGCCTCCCAAGTAGCTGGGATTACAGACACCCGCCACAACTCCCGGGTATTTTTTTTGTTGTTGCTATCATCGTTGTTTAGCAGGCCTAGGCCAGGTTGGAACCCTCCAGCCCTGGTGTATGTGGCTGGTGCCCTAAACACCAAGCTATGGGTGCTGAGAAGATGATTGATATTTTAATAAATAAAACTTTCAAATGAAAAGGTACACCTATGATATTATACACAAATATGTCTGGTAAATATTAACTCAGTTTTCAAGAGTGAATATCTTGGCAATAGAAGGTACACTTTTGGTGACAAGTTTTCTGCATGTTTACTCTATCAATGTCAATACACTGCTTGTGTCCTGTACTCAAGTTTTGCAAGACATTATCATTGAGGAAAATCTGAATAAAGAGCTTAAGGGATTTCTTCATATTACTGATTAAACTGCTAAATCTACAATTATCTCAAATGTTTAATCAAAAATGAAAGGGAAAGCTTAGCGCCCATCATCAAAGACTATTAAGATCAGTGACTAAAATGGCCTGGACCACAGGCCCAAGCTGCCTACAGCATTTACCTTCCACAAGAAGCAAATGAAGATCAGATAAAACCACCTGAATTCTAGGAAACTTTGTTCCCTTCAGTGTCACTGTCCTTACCTTCCCATGCTACCCTACAATCACTCATGTCCTGGGAAACGTCATGATAGAGAATGGTTAGATAGAAAGCAATGTCAACCTGAGTGTTTTCAACAGCACAAACAAAGAATGCTAGACTAGGAAAAGCTAGAGGTAGATGGAACTAATGAGGATGACCAGAGAAGTAAAAGAGAAAAAGGTCTTGGGTGGCACTTGTTGGCTCAAAGGAGTAGGGCACGGGCCCCATATGCTGGAGGTGGTGGCTTCAAACCCAGCCCTGGCCAAAAAACTGCAAAAAAAAAAAAAAAAAAAAAAAAAAGAAAGAGAGAGAGAGAAAGGTCTTGCATATTTTTTGTACATGTGATTGCATGTTGAGCAAATTTGAAGCTCTACACATATTTGGCCATAAGCTTTTTCTTCCCATCCATACCTAGTACTCAATATATAGGTATATCATATCTTTTCCAGTATTCCCCTTTCTTGTAACCACCTGAAATAATAGAATGGATCTCCACCTAAAATTTGATTCGGATTTTAAGACTGATAAATCCACATACACACAATATGAGGGTATGAGGATGTTTAGTACTCACATAATGAGTTTTGTGGGAGAGCAGGATGGTCCTGGCAAGCATGTCCAAAAAATAGCTTGAGAGCACAAAGAAGATTGACTTGGGATATGATGTTTAGGGGTGGGGTCACGGAAAGAGTTTCTGTGCACAGGCAGAAGCATGTGTGCTTTGAATCTCATTGGTGCCCAAGGAGGGAGCACCTAGACTTTCCTATAAGCTTGCCAGATGTGGGGCAGAAGGGGAAGAGGCAGGGGTGAGGCTTAAAAGTGGTCAGCAATCAAACATCAAAAAAGAGTCAAACTCTTCATTATATCCTTCCATGTGGACGTTTGCCTTTGAAAACTTGATTTCCTCCTCTAGAGAAATGCCAACATGTGTGATAGCGCACTATTTAAGTATAAACAGCTAAGCCTTACTTATAGTAACCTGGTCCTTAGCTTTAACTTGTTGCTACAACGTAGGGTCTTAGAAACCATGTGGTTTCTGCTGGATCTTTACTGGTCCTTGGTGGAAATTTGGCACTCTAAACATCTCCTGGCACTGGTGACTACTAAGCACATCTAGTCTTTGTTTTTCCATGGAGAAAGTGGGGGTGACTTCCTGGTACTACCTGCCTGGACCTGTAGGCCAGATCATTCATCACTGTCCTTGAGTACCTGACACATGCAGCCTCTATGCCCTGGTCCCAGGCCTCTTATATTAGCCAAAACTTCCAACACAATCATAGTAGATTCTCAGTGAATGAGAATATTGTATACATAAATAATGAAAAGACAAATAGTGTTATTTCTCCCTAAAAAGATTAAGAATAATATCTAAGAGGATCACAGTTAGGAGAAAATAAACCAGAGAAAGGTTTGACATATAGTAGGTCTTTAAGACATACTGGTCTTTCTTTGTCTCCTCTCTTCTTTACATGAGGTGATACTTGCATAAATAGCATAACAGTCATAAGGATCATAGGGAAATGTACCCACAGAAACTGAGGTGTACATACTTTTGTATGCTGTATGAGTATTAGTGCTTTTTGAGTGGTAAGATATGTTACCTGATGGAAGTGAGAAGAGACACGAATATTTGTGTGATTTCCTTTTTATTATTTTATTAGCACTCCTGTCTATAACTTTACTTTTCTACTTAACATCAAGAAGTGAAAATATCCATCGAAGTTAAAACATGGTGGGTCACAATACCTGACTATGCAAACTTCAATCAAAACATCTGTGCTATTGCCTAGAAAAAAAATAGCAAAATTTTGGTGAATGTCAGGCAAGGCTATTATGTTTGTCTATTATGTAATAAAACAGTACAGTCAAGTCATAACTTACACTGGGATTATGAAATGGCACTGGCACATCCCGCCATTAAATTGCAATATTTATTTATTTATTTATTTATTTATTTATTTATTTGAGACAGAGCCTCAAGCCGTCCCCCTGGGTAGAGTGCTGTGGCATTACAGCTCACAGCAACCTCCAACTCCTGGGCTTAAGCGAGTCTCTTGCCTCCGCCTCCCAAGTAGCTGGGACCACAGGCACCCGCCACAACACCCGGCTATTATTTGGTTGCAGCTGTCATTGTTGTTTGGCAGGTCTGGGCTGGGGATTCGAACCCGCCACCTTAGGTGTACGTGGCTGGCGCCTTAGCCGGTTGAGCTATAGGCGCTGAACCAACTCTCAGATTCTTAAGGGATGATTCCAGGTGTGGGACTGAGGCCTCAAAGGCCTGCCTTCTCCCCAGCCCTGCCCCTCACACTGGCTCCACATGTAGCAGTGATTTCCCACCAGGCAGTGTGAGCAGACTCCCTGGGAAGCTTGTGAGATTCAGCTTTACCCCTCTCTTTACTTGCTGCCCACTGCTTCCCACAGTGCCTGGAGGTTCCCAGTGCTTCCTGGACACGCATGGAGGCCATCAATCCCCACTCCATAACAAGTGACTCATCTCTTCCTGAACATCACACCTCAGGGACTTTGCACATGCTATTCCCTCCATTGAAAACTCTTCCTGCCAGCTCCCAGCTTGCCCAGCCCTGTATGACTCAGGCCACTTACCTCTCGGACTAAGCAGTTGTGGGAGTTGAGGTCTCGGTGGATGATGTTCATGGAGTGGAGGTAGGCCTGGAGGGAGGGGTGGAGGTCAGGAGGCAGCAGCTCATAGGAACCCTAGCTCTGTCCCACCCCTTCCAGGGGTTCCCTTCCCCCAGCCCAGCCTTGGCAGTTGGGAGTATTCTTTCTACTCTCCATTTAAACCCCTATGCCTGCTTTCAAAGCTTCCCTGTGGGTTCTGCTTGGCAATTCCTTGAGGGACTTTAGGTTAGCAGCAGAGAATACTTTTATTTGTGAGGCTGGATCACCTGGTTCACTCACCATCCCTGAAGCGATATCCTTGGCAAAGCTCACCCTCTGACTCCACGGGTACTGGCTGTCCTGGGGGTGGAGAGAGAATGGCCAGTGTAGAGTCAGTGGGAGCTCCAGAGGCCGGGACACTTGCATGAGAGAGGCAGGAAGGGGCAAGTGTGCTAGAGGGCCTGATGCCCCCTACTTTGGGATCCACAACCATCTGCTTCTAAGGGGTAGGGGTAAACCACTCAAAATGTCATTTTCTAACAGAAGTGATTTCAAACACTAAGGGGGGAGTATTCTTCTGTATCTCCAAATCTGCCTCCTGTGAGAAAAAATGCTATATCCATATTTTCATATTTATCTTCTATAGAAATGCCATCTTTTCAGGTTTTTAGAGAAATCTGAACCGACTTTCATAGATAGGCAAGAAATAGCAGGGTCCAATGAGGTCACCTGGAGAGCCCCAGTGCTGTGTCATACCAGGATAATAGGGCTTTCAGCTCAAATCATTTGGGGAGCTGCCTTGGTCTCTAACCTCCTCCTTTGGAGACCACAAGTGAGAGGGTCAGAGCATCAGAGCCTATTAAAGACTCAGTTATGCAGTTAGGAAGCCTAATCTGGTAGAGCCCAGCCTTTTTTTTTTTTTTAGATAGAGTCTTAAGCTGTCCCCTTGGGTAGAGTGCTGTAATGACATAGCTCACAACAACCTCCAACTCTTGGGCTCAAGCATTCCTCTTGCCTCAGTTTTCTATTTTTAGTAGAGACAGGGTCTAGAATTTTGCTCAGGCTGGTCTCGAACTCGTTAGCAATCCATCCGCCTTGGCCTACCAGAGTGCTAGGATTACAGGTGTGAGCCACTGCTCCTCACCCCAGCCTTTCTTCTTCTTATTTTTTGTTTGTTTTGAGACAGAGTCTCACTCTGTGCCCTGGGCTAGAGTACAGTGGCATCATAGCTCACTGCAACCTCCAACTCCCAGGCTCAAGGGGTCCTCCTGCTTTAGCCTCTAAAGTAGCTGGGACTACCAGTACATACTACCATACCTGGCTAATTTTTTTTTTTTTTTTTTGAGACAGTGTCTCAAGCTGTCACCCTGGGTAGAATGCTGTGGCATCATAGCTCATAGCAACCTCCAATTCTTGGGCTCAAGTGATCCTCTGGCCTCAGATTTTCTATTTTTAGTAGAGACAGGGTCTCGTAGCTCATGCTGGAAGCTCAAATCTGTGAGTGCAAGCAATTCACCTGCCTTGGCCAACCAGAGTGCAAGGACTGGCTAATTTTTTACAATTGTTCTTTTTTAGAAATGAGGTCTTGGGCAGTACCTGTGGCTCAGTGGGTAGGGCACTGGCCCCATATACTGAGAGGGTGGTGGGTTCAAACCCTGCTTCGGCCAAACTGCAACAAAAAAATAGCCAGGCATTGTGGCGGGCACCTGTCGTGTCCCAGCTACTTGGGAGGCTGAGGCAAGAGAATCGCCTAAGCCCAGGAATTGGAGGTTGCTATGAGCTGTGACACCATGACACTCTACCGAGGGTGGTAAAGTGAGACTCTGTCTCTAAAGAAAAAAAGAAATGGGGTCTTGCTATGTTGCCCAGGTTGGTCTTCCATTCTTGGGCAAAAGTAAAGCCCTGTGTTTCTAAATTGTACTTGACCACAGAACTCTTCCTGTGAAGTTAACACTCATCAGCAGCCCACAGGGCCCACACTTCAGGAAATACCAGATAATCTAACCTGAGGAAGTGAGGACACAGAGGTTTAGGGATGGGAACACAATTGTGTGGTCTCAGGGAGATATTGAAACAGGGCTAGGAGCCAGCACTGGATCCCAGATACTGTCCAGGATGAATACTGCAAGGTATCCCTCATAGTACTTTATTCCTAGAGATGGATTTTTAATTTAATCCAATTTGTTAAAGAAAGTGCTGAATATTATGGCACATATTTAATAGTAAAAAGGATTTAGTTTTACCAGAAGCAAAAGAGGCCCACCATGGATTGATAATTGGAAGGCACCTCTGACCTCCTGTAGGTGTGGCAGGCTATAGCTAGTCTGAGGCTAACCAGGACCCCACAATAGTCTGTGGGTTCCCTCAGCGAAGCTGCACCCTTCCCAACCTCTTCTTGGCTTTAGATGGAGTTAGCTTCCTATTTGGCTGGGAGTCAGGGCCTTTGAGACTCTGTGATCAATTCCCACTGGAGAGCTGAGGACACTGAAGTCCAGAGAGGGTAGTGCCTTGGCTAGGGCCAAACAGTGGTGGTGGCTGGAATGGTGTGGTGGGTGGGGCCTCCCAGGGACTCACCATACTCTTGATGATGCCCCGCAGGGTGCCCCCCTTGATGTACTCAGTGATGAAGTTGAGCCTCTTGTCCTTGTAGAGCACTCCAATGAACTTGAGCACATTAGGGTGCTCCAGGCACCTCATGACCTTCACCTGGTGGGACATAAACAGGCTGGGGCCAGGCTTGGCCTGATCTAAGCTGTGATCCAATCTCTTCTGCCCCCACCCCCTGACCAGAGGTCATGGATAGCCCCACAAAGAAGAAGCCCCTGGGCCCCCTCCACCTTCCCTGGCCACTGTGCTCCTTGTGCATCTTGCCTGGGTCACTCTCAACCTCACAGTGGCCATTCCTTTCTTGCCCTCATGGCAGATACTTTCTCTTTTTTTCAATGTGTGGCTCAAGTATCACATCCTCCTGGACACTGTGCCACCCTGTCTCAACCGGGGAAGGGTGTGGGGACCTGGAAGTCTGGCCTGGAGGGATGTGTGAGTTCTGCTCACTGACCTCCTTGAGGAATGTCCTTTGGGTTTCCTCGTCGAACCTGATCAGCTCCTTCATCACCATCACCTCACCTGTCTCTCGGTGTGTCACCTGTGCAGGGGACACAAGAATGTGATGACTTGGAATAAACAAGCTATGCTACAGGCCTGCCTTTAGGAAGCCCCCACCCCGGACCACCAGGGAGAGGGAGATGTACGGATGACTTTAGACTCTGTCTTTGCCTGGGATGCTTCCAGACACCCCAGGGTGGGACACATCATCCTTGTATAGCTGAGAAAATTGAGGCACTGAGAGGTTTCCTAACAGGGCCACAATCATCAAGTTAGCAAGAAAAAGTGGTTGCTGGGACTTAGGTACAGGATCCCCTGACGTAGAGCTAGCTATCTGCTCTGCTGGTCTGTCTCCTAGAGGTCAAAGTGGCTGGCTAGGGGACTGGGGATGGATATCTGGACCACTTGATCTGTCTAGCCCAGTCATAGCCAAGTGACATCAGAGACAGGGAAAGGCTCATGTCTCTGCTTGGGAAGAAGGTGAAGGGGGTAGGCAGTCCAGAGGCCATCAGGGGGGTAGCAATAGGCCAAGTGTGGGGCCCTGAGGAGGGGACTTCCAGGGGACTGCCCTGCCTGCCCATCCCCCATAGTTTTAGTCTGTTGTGGTAGGTCGCAACCCTCTAACCAGATCAAGAAGGCCAACGGGGAGCAGAGAATACTGGCTGGGAAGTCTAGAAGTCATGTATCTCTTCTATTGTACAGCCACTGATAAAGGAGAGCTGAAGGGCCTCTCCCAGACCAACCACTCCCACCACCACCGGGCATGAGCTGTACCTTGATGGCCTGGCCAAAGCAGCCCTTGCCCAACACCTCCCCATGGATGAGGTCCGATGGCCGGAAGATGCGGTGTGGCCGGCAGATGACACGGAGGGACTCAGAGCGTCCATGGTCCTTGCGCTGGGAGGCAGGAGAGCCTAGCGAGCCAGCTCCTGGGGACCTGTCGATGCTGCGGCTCCTCCTGGGGAGGCATACGGGCTCAGTGCCACTGGGGGAAGCAGCACCCAGCTGAGGCCCTACCCCCCCTCTTTCTGCCTGCTGTGCCCCATCCATGGTCATAAGTCTGCTCAGTCCCCCTGGGTGGGCCCCAGCCTGCATCCCACCCTTGCTCTGGTGCCAAGGCAGAGCTCCCCTCACTAGGCATCCTGCTCTGTCTTCCTGTTTGAAACCCACTGTCATGCTACTGCCCTCAGTAGGAATGTTTATCCTTAGCCTCCTCTGCTGGGTGGCCCTGGGTCAGACATTTTGTCTCCTAGCACATGATCCTGGGCTTGGGGACAGAGGCAAATGCCCTAAGACAACCATAATCCTTACAGGGTGGCCTGAGCTCTAGATAAACACAGGCAAGGAGGAAATACACACCCTTAATACCACCATTGTGGGCTAACATCCCAGAAAGTCATCAACAGGAGTCCTGAGAAGGTCCAACAGTAAGTGGAGTGAGGACCAGGACACCTCTGGGTTTTTCCCTCATGCCTCTTCTCCAGGTTCAAGAGGACATAGGACCCTTGGGACCATCGGCACCCTGCCTGGACCAC
This sequence comes from Galago senegalensis, assembly GCA_963575145.1. Lineage (NCBI taxonomy): Eukaryota > Metazoa > Chordata > Mammalia > Primates > Galagidae > Galago > Galago senegalensis. The sequence goes on from CAUYTI010082850.1 coordinate 42,115, forward strand.
AGCAATGGCCCACTAGCTGTCTATGGTCTTCTGTGACCCCATTCTAAGTCTTTCCTGAATAGGGACTAGAGTGGACTTTGTGAAACACATCATTTTGTTAAGATACCCCTTTGGGGGGAGGGCCATGATGGATGGGACAAAGCTTAAAGATTCCTGCTACATCTGATGTCCTGCATTTGCTTCCGCCTCAGGGCCCACATCCCATCATCCCTAATCGCTGGCTGCTCTTACCTGGCATCCTGCTCCCCAAATACTCTAGAACTCCCTTGCTCAGGAGCTGTCTCCCTGCATTTACTACCTCTTACTGTCCTCCCTCTTTCAGTCCCCAGGATCCCACCCATGGGCAAGGGCTGAGGCCCAGCATTAGGGGAAACACCTGGCCAACCCAAGAAGCAGGCTGACTTACAAGACAGGCTTCTGCCGAGCAGAGCTACCAGCCTCCCCGCTGGGGGTGTGAGCTGGGGAAACCAGAGGGCTGATCTCAGGCCCTGGCCCTTGGCCTAGTGTATCATGGGGGTCATGCTCAAGAGTCAGCTGCAGCAGGCGACTGGTCTCCTGGATCAGCAGATCAATCTGCGGAGAGGAGGAATGTGAAGTGAGGAGTCCACCACAGTGCAAGTGCAGGGAGGGGGCAAGTGTGAAGGCACCACTGTGATGAGGCCCATACCTCATCCAGGGGTACATTCCGGATGGGTGTGCCATTGATTTCCAAGATCCGGTCTCCAACATGGATGGAATTCTTCACATCAGGGCTCATGCAGCCTGGGTCCACTCTGTGGGTAGAGCAGTGGTCAGGCCAGTGCTTATCTGTCCCCTGGAGTCTTACAGGAAACTAAAGCTAAGGGGATCACACCAGGGTTAAGGGGGGATTCTATATCATATGACTGGGAAGTAGCAATTATCCAGAACATGGAGTTCTGGTTTTGAGAGATGGATTCTGTAATTGATTACTGATGTCTGCCACGGGTGTGAACTGGAGATAGGTGGCACACTTGTAGGTATTAGCCACCCACAGTGATGTTCAGCAGCTCCTATTCAGAAGAACATTATCTCTACTGTGGAGGACAGACCTATTCTTCCAACTGCCTGTTATGCTTGGGGCAGATGAGTATCTAAGATGGGTTCTAAAGAGTTCTGATTGGCTGGGCCTGGTGGCTCACACTTGTAATCCTAGCACTCTGGAAGGCTGAGGTGGGTGGATTGCTTGAGCTCAGGAGTTGGAGATCAGCCTGAGCCGGAGTGAAACCCTGTTTCTACTAAAAATAGAAAAACTAGCTAGGTGTGGTAGAGGGCACATTTAGTCCTAGCTACTTGTGAGGCTGAGGCAAGAGGATTACTTGAGCCCAGGAGTTTGAAGTTGCCGTAAGCTATGTTGTCACAGCACTCTATTCAGGGTGACAGAGTCAGACTCTGTCTCCAAAAGTCAGGATCCACTGGCTTCCAATTTGACTCCTAAATTTGCCCTGCAAGATGAGACTAAACCTCCTACTTCTCCTGAATTGGCAGGAAAGGGTTGGCAGCTTACCCTGAGCCATAGTGGCAGGGTTAAGATAGGCAAGATGCCCTCGATTAGTTGGTCATAACTAACTCACAAAAAGGGTGACTTGCCAAATTTACTTGCTTCTTTTAACTCTTTGGTGTTAGTTATCTGGTTTTTCTTTGTTTCATGAAAGAGTTTTTTTTAGAGACAGAGTCTCACTTTGTCACCCTTGGTAGAGTGCCGTGGTGTCACAGCTCACAGCAACCTCCAGCTCTTGGGCTTAGGCTTCAGCCTCCCGAGTAGCTGGGACTATAGGCACCTGCCACAATACCTGGTTATTTTTTTGTTGCAGTTTGGCTGGGTCTGGGTTTGAACCGGCCACCCACGATATATGGTGCCGGTGCCCTACTCACTGAGCCACAGGCACCGCCCTATTTTTTTTTTTTTTTTTGAGACAAAGTCTCACTCTGTCACCCAGGCTAGAGTGCTGTGGCCTCAGCCTAGCTCACCTCAAACTCCTGGGTTTGATTTCTAGCAATCCTCTTGTCTCAGCCTCCAAAGTAGCCGGGACTACAGATGCCTAAAGTACCTGGCTAAATTTTTCTATTTTTAGTGGAGACAGGGTCTCACTCTTGCTCAGACTAGTCTCAAACTCTTGAGCTCAAGTGATGTTGCTTCAGCTTCCCAGAGTGCTAGGATTATAGGCCATGCTTGGTCTCATAAAAGATTTTTAAAGAAAGTTCACTTTGCTTCTGCCATAGCTCCCTGAGATGGAGAAGGGGCCAGGGAAAGGCAGACATGAGACTCATGATGAAAAACAGATGCATAAAAATTCTTCATTATTGGGCCAGGCGAGGTGGCTGTAATCCTAGCACTCTGGGAGGCTGAGGCAGGTGGACTGAGCTCACCTGAGACCAGCTGGAACAAGAGCAAGACCCCATCTCTAAAAATAGCCCAGTGTTGTGGCAGGTGCCAGTTACTTGGGAAGCTGAGGCAAAGAGGATAATTTAAGCCCAAGAGTTTGAGGTTGCTGTGAACTATGACACCATGGCACTCCACCAAGGGTGACAAAGTGAGACTATGTCTCAAAAAAAACCCCCAAAACTTCATTTCTTCATTTTTTTTTTTTTTTTGAGATAGAGCCTCAAGCTGTCCCCCTAGGTAGAGTGCCGTGGCATTACAGCTCACAGCAACCTCCAACTCCTGGGCTCAAGCGAGTCTCCTGCCTCAGCCTCCCAAGTAGCTGGGACCACAGGCGCCCGCCACAACGCCCGGCTATTTTTTGGTTGCAGTCGTCATTGCTGTTTGGCGGGTCCGGGCTGGGGATTCGAACCCGCCACCTTAGGTGTACGTGGCTGGCGCCTTAGCCGGTTGAGCTATAGGCGCTGAGTCCACACTCACTTCTTAACTAACTCAAACGTACACAACTTCAGATATCACTGCACTATCATTTTCTTTGGAAAATCTGCATTGTTACCTTAAAACTAGGTCATATAATCTTCCTATATGGGACCCATGCACCCTGGCCTTACCATTATTTAAATATATTAAATTACCTGAATATTTGTAGGGCTCCCCAAGGGGAATTTAAGGTCTTTGAATTCAGTGTCTATGGCGTGTTACTCTTTATTTATTCATTTATTTTTGGGGGGGAGACAGAGTCTCACTCTGTCACCCTAGGTATAGTGCCGTGGCCTCATAGCTCACAGCAACCTCAAACACTGGGCTCAAGCAATCCTCTTACCTCAGCCTCCCGAGTAGCTGGGCCTACAAGCACCTGCCATAATGCCCAGCTAATTTTTCTATTTTTAGTAGAAACAGGGTCTTGATCTTGCTCAGGCTGGTCCCACCTTGGCCACTCACAGCCACCATGCCAGGCCTGCTCTTTACTTTAAAAAAAAAGAATCTGGGCTCAGCGCCTATAGCTCAACCGGCTAAGGCGCCAGCCACGTACACCTAAAGTGGCGGGTTCGAATTCCCAGCCCGGACCCGCCAAACAACAATGATGGCTGCAACCAAAACATAGCCGGGCGTTGTGGCGGGCGCCTGTAGTCCCAGCTACTTGGGAGGCGGAGGCAAGAGACTCGCTTGAGCCCAGGAGTTGGAGGTTGCTGTGAGCTGATGCCATGGCACTCTACCCAGGGGGAGAGCTTGAAGCTCTGTCTCAAAAAAAATAAAAAAAAAAAAAAAGAATTCAGGAAACTTGAAAAAAAATTTCCCAGATTTGATTCTGAGTTACATCTGGAAGAATAAATATGACAAAATTAATAATAAGTTGTTGTAAAAAGAATAAGTGGAGATGTGTAGGAGACACATACAAAGAGATGAATTGAGCATTAATTAAATACATTATTGTACATTTCCTAAGATAATGTAGTATAGAAGAGGCAGAGGAAGAGCCAGAAGGATTAGTGGAACAACATGGAAAAAGAAATTTGGCTTATGATACAGATGGCATTTTTAATCAGGGGAGAAAGGTAAATTATTAAGTAGTATTAGGAGATCACATTTGTAATATAAAGATAAATCCCTGGCCCAGCGCCTGTGGCTGGCTAAGGTGCCAGCCACATACACCTAAGGTGGCAGGTTTGAATTCAGCTCGGGCCTGCCAAACAACAATGATGGCTGCAACCAAAAAAAAAAAAAAATAGCTGGGTGTTGTGGCAGGCACCTGTAGTCCCAGCTACTTGGGAGGCAGAGGCAGGAGACTCTCTTAAGCCCAGGAGTTGGAGGTTGCTGTGAGCTGTGATGCCACAGCACTTTACCCAGGGGAACAGCTTGAGGCTCTGTCTCAAAAAAAAAAAAAAAGATAAATCCCTACCTCACACCATAAACAAAAATACATTAAAGTTAGATTAAATATTTAAATGGGGGAATTAAAATTAACATGGTAGAATAAAAATATAAAGCAAAAAAAAAATTTTTTTTTGAAACAGAGTCTTACTCAGTTGCCCTGGGGTTGAGTGCTGTGGAGTTATTGCTCATAGCAACCTCAAACTCCTAGGCTCAAGCGATCCTCTTTTCTCAACCTCCTGAGTAGCTGGGACTACAGACACCCACCATAACACCTGGCTGTTTTTACAAACAGGTTCTCGATGTTACTCAGGCTGGTCTTGAACTCATGAGCTCAAGCAATCCACTCGCGTTGGCCTCCCAGGGTGCTAGGATTATAGGTGTCAAAGCATAATTTTTTAAAATTTTTATATTTTATTTATTTTTAGAGATAGGGTCTTGCTCTGTCAGCCAGGTTGGAATGCAGTGGCATAATCATAGCTCACTGTAACCTTGAACTCTTGGGCTCAGGCAAGCCTCTTGCTACAGCCTCCTGAATAACTGGAACTACAGGCCACACCACCATACCCAGGAGATTTCTTTTTCTTTTCTTCCTTTTTTTTTTTAACAGGCACCTGCCACAAAGCCTGGCTATTTTTTGGTTGCAGTTGTCATTGCTGTTTGGCAGGCCCAGGCTGGATTCGAACCCACCAGCTCTGATGTATGTGGCTGGTGCCCTAGCCACTTGAGCTATAGGCACAGAGCCTATTTTTTTTCTAACTTTTTGTAGACATGGGGTCTTGCTATACTGTCCAGGCTTTCCTGAAACTCCTGGCCTCAAGTGATCCTTGAACTACAGTGAATAATACAGGGTATCTCAAAGGTTGCAATATATATATATACATAGGGAAATTAGGAAATTGTCACTAGATGTACTTTTATTTACAAAATATTCGTTAACAAAAGTTTTACAAAATATTTATAAAATATTTCTCTATGTGTTGATATATAAATATTAAAATATAAAGTATAAAATGAGTTTATTATTTTTCCTGTAGATGGTGACTTTTGAGATGCCCTGTATAAAGATAAAAGGCATAAGCAGGCAATGTACATAGAATGAAATACAAATATTCAAGTTACTCATAAAGAAAGATAAATAACAACGGCAAGATTTTTTGTCTATCTGATTAGAAGATAGTAAGAAGAATTATGCCATCTGGTGCTGAGGAGGTAGAGGGAAATACTATAGATTAAAGTATAAATTGGTAGATTCCTTTTGGAGATAAAGTTGTCAACATCCATTAAAATTTAAAATGTCCGGCTTGGCACCTATAGCTCAACTGGCTAAGGCGCCAGCCACATACACCTAAGGTGGCGGGTTCGAATCCCCAGCCTGGACCCGCCAAACAACAATGACAGCTGCAACCAAAAAATAGCCGGGCGTTGTGGCGGGCGCCTGTGGTCCCAGC
>CAUYTI010082851.1:0-23549 GCA_963575145.1 Galago senegalensis
TTTTTTTGAGACAGAGCCTCAAGCTCTCCCCCTGGGTAGAGTGCCGTGGCATTACAGCTCACAGCAACCTCCAACTCCTGGGCTCAAGCGAGTCTCTTGCCTCCGCCTCCCAAGTAGCTGGGACCACAGGCGCCCGCCACAAAGCCCAGCTATTTTTTGGTTGCAGCCGTCATTGTTTGGCGGGTCCGGGCTGGGGATTTGAACCCACCACCTCAGGTGTACGTGGCTGGCGCCCTAGCCAGTTGAGCTATAGGCACCGAGCCTATTCTGCTTAGTTTTTCATGAAAAAAATACTCCAGGACTCATCTTTGATTTTTCCTACTCCCTTTGTTTCTCCGAAATATCATGTCATTGAATCCATCTACTTCTCTACTCCCTACTTTCTACCATTTTGATGGATGAGAATGTCAGCTCTTTCAGGATTACAGCAGGTACCTCCCTTCTAACCAATCTCTTCAGTTCATTCTCCACACTGCATCCAGAATGAACTTGTGTTTATTTGAGACAGAGTCTCACTCAGTGCCCTGAATGTCGTGGAGTCACAGCTCATAGCAACCTAAATCTATTGGGCTCAAGAGATCCTCAGCCTCCCGAGTAGCTGGCACTACAGGCCACCAGCCATGGTGCCCAGCTTTTTTTTCTATTTTTAGTAGAATAAGGGTCACAGTCTTGCTCAAGTTGGTCTCAAACTCCTGACCTTATGCAATCCACCCCACCCCACCCCAGCCTCTCAGGGTACTAGGATTATAAGGGTTGAGTCACTGTACGGGGCCCAGAATGAACTTTTTACTCTGTCTTCTGTTTAGAACCTTTCAGAACCTTCCCCCTGCTCTTAGATCAAAATACGGTTTGAGATCTAGATCAATTTTAGATCAAGATAAAAATTCTTCACTTGACAGTAGGGTCCTGTTTAATTCCTCAGCCTTATCTGACAATTGGTCCTTCTGGGTCACACTGAAACTCTTCACTTTCCCTGAATGGAATGTCCCATCCATCCTTTCTTACCTTACAACCTTTAAACTTTATTTGCTACTTGAACAAAAACAAAACAACAAAATAAACTCCTTCTAGTGGCCTACAGCTTAGGAGCACCTGATTGGTTAATTTTTAGGAGTCTTTGCTGGTTGCTAAACTTGGCAACTTGGAACTCCAACGTGGAAATCCGCAAGTGCCACAAATCAGGGCTTTTTTTGTGACGGAGGGGAGTCAGTTGTTAAATGTTTACCAGTACCCCTTCCCTGGTAACTTATAATCACCTTTCACATCTAAACCTGAATGTTCTTTTTGCATTAACCATTCTTCCTAACACTGAATTCTGCCTATTATGTATTTTGATAGCACCTGCACTTCTTTGTAAACTCATGCCAAGTTACTCTCTTCACTTTTAGTCTATAAACTCCATAAGAGCAGGCACTGTGTCTATTAGATTTCAAGGGAACTATTAGTTATGTGATGGGAGCAGCAGCCAGATACAGAGGAATGGGTGTAGATAAGAGAAGTGAGAAAGTTTATATTCCTCTCTTAGGAAGCTGTCTAGGGAAAGAGAAAGTAAGCACTGAAGGCAATGTTGAAAAAAGGAAAATATTTATTATAACAACTTAAAGAATAGAGAACTAAAGGTCAAAAATATTTATCCCAATCTAATCCCAACCCTCCATCTCAACTCTTCTCTTACTGCAAGTCTGTAACCACCGTTTATATATAGTATTAAACTTATTAACTATACTTTTCTTTATTCTCATATAAATGCACAGAGGTTTTGTTTTATTACATACATTACTATTAAACTACCCTTTTTTGACTGAAAATACACTATTTATGGTTTTCCTTTAAGGTTAATACATCATTCAGAGAATGTTTACTAACTGCTATATGCCAGGCCCTCTTTTAAACCCTGGGGATATAGCAGTAAATAAGAAAAACAGAACTGGGGCGGCACCTATGGCTCAAAGGAGTAAGGCGCCGACCCCATATGCCAAAGGTGGCAGGTTCAAACCCAGCCGTGGCCAAAAACTGAAAAAAAAAAAAAAAAAACCCTGTGCTTATAAGTTGACAGTCTCTCTTTTTTTTTTTGGAGACAGAGCCTCAAGCTGTCGCCCTGGGTAGGGTGCTGTGGCATCACAGCTCACAGCAACCTCCAACTCCTGGGCTCAAGCGAGTCTCCTGCCTTAGCCTCCCAAGTAGCTAGTACCACAGGCGCCCGTCACAAGGCCTGGCTATTTTTTTTGGTTGCAGCCATCATTGTTTGGCGGGCTCAAGCGGGATTTGAACCTGCCACCTTAGGTGTATGTGGCTGGCGCCTTAGCCACTTGAGCCACAGGCACTGAGCCAAGTTGACAGTCTCTTCTAATAATTTCTTTCCAATAGCTATATACTGTCTGGTAATAGATGCATTTTATTTTTATTATTTAGACATTTAACAATTTAAAATTTTCCTTTTTCCCTATTTGAATTGAATGAGATTTTATTATAGTTATTTTACAAGTTAATTTATCATTTATAATAGTCTAACTTGTCTCCCTCAATTCTGTATTTTAGGCTTTTTTCAAAGACCCAAATGTCATTCCCAATTTGAAGTTACTTTCAGATTCTTCTGGACAGTGGATTACATTAGGTAAATAAAATTTATTTTCATCTTTTCAGGTCATTTTTCTATGATAACAAATTTTTCTCAGAAATTTTCATTATTAAAATATAAATTGTGAATAATGACTCATCTGTTTGATAAAAACAAGATCAAGGATGATCAACTATGCCAGACTTGCCTTGCATCTCTCTCCTGGCATTCTACTGCTACTGTCCTGGCTTAGTACATCAGAGCAATTTTTTTTTCTCTTTTATTCATTTGGAAGCTACTTTATTTTATGTCTTCTATGTACTCTGCTAGGTGTGTGTGAATAAGGAAAAACGTCTACTCACGGAATTTGCTGAGGTGTTAAAACATGTATGTGTGTATCAAAAGTGCTACCCTTGTAGTGGGAACCAAGTAGGGGAGTGATCAGTCCTACCAGAGGGAAAGAATCAAGAAAGATGCAACTGATATGAGAATGGCTGGGCAAAAGCTCCATTGGAATAGGGTCATGGATTTATGACAGAGGAATCAATCAACTATGGAACATTTCTTGTAATAATAATATTAAATCATGAAGGGGAGAGACTTAAGTTCTCAGAGCCAAACTTTTTTTTTTGAGACAGAGTCTCACTTTCTCGCCCTCAGCTGAGTGCCATGGTGTCACAGCTCTCAGCAACCTCAAGTTCTAGGGCTCAAGTGATCCTCTTGCCTCAGCCTCCCAATTAGCTGGGACTACAGGTGCCTCCACAATGTCCAGCTATTTCTTTTAGAGACGAGGTCTTGTTCTGGCTCAGGCTGGTCTTGAACTTGTGAGCTCAGGCAATTCACTGGCGTCAGACTCCCAAGTGCTGGGATTATAGGTGTAAGCTACTGCACCCGGCCCAGAGGCAAACTTTTTAATAGTAATATTTTTATAATACATTGAAACAGCTAGAATTTTAAAGAAAATTGCCCAAACACTTAAAACATTTAACAGCATTCACTTAAAGCTCTTTAACTCTTAAGTCAAGGAAAAAAAATCAGAGAGTTAATAAAAGACTATTTTGAAAACAAAAACAGCCTATATTTAAAATTTTAGATTGAGGTCTCTTAATAATAGAACAAATAAAAGCAACATTCCCTTTAGAAGAAGACTTTAGTTGGTAATAAGGATTTGTACTCAAAAAATACAAATGGAAGGGGTGGCACCTATGGCTCAAAGGAGTAGGGCACCAGCCCCATATGCTAGAGGTGGTGGGTTCAAACCTGGCCCAGCCAAAAACTGCAAAAAAAAAAAAAAAAAGCAAATTGAAGAAAAAAAATGCAAATTGAGGAGTCATGGAAGCTCATTCCTGTAATTCTAGCACTTTGGGAGGCCAGGGCGGGAGGATCACTTATGGACAGGAGTTCAAGATGTTCCTGAGCAAGAGCAAGACCCCACCTCTATACAAAATACAAAAATTAGCCAGATGTAGTGGTATACATCTATAGTCTCAAGTACTTGGGAGGCTAAGGCTGGAGGATCACTGGAGCTCAGGAGTTTGACATTGCAGTGAGTTATGATCACAGTCTGTCTCCTAGGAGACAGAGCAAGATCCTGTCTCAAAAGAAACAAAAAGAAAATTTATTTTATTTTTTATTTTTAGATAAGTGGTTTCACTCTTGTCACCCCAGGCTGAAGTGCAATGATGTGATCACAGCTCACTGCAGCCTCCTCAAACTCCTAGGCTCAAACAATCTTCCCTTCTCAGACTCCTGAGTAGCTAGGACTATAGGCATGCACTACCACACCTGCTGGTTTTTATATTTTTTGTGGAAACAGGTTCTCACTATGTTGCCCAGGCTGGTCTTGGACTCCTGGGCTCAAGCAGTTTTTGCACTTCAGCTTCCCAAGATGTGTGAGCTACCATGCCTGGCACAAATTGATTTTAAATTAGATTTCTTTGTGTGTGGTATTTTGGTAAATTTCATGATATTCTTTAGTAGCCCTACACAAAAGTAACTTTTCTTATAGTATTAGTCAAGAGCAAGATTATAGATAGTTCATAACAGTATGTCAGATTTTATTGTTTTGAGCTATAGCTACTATAAAATTTATAAAACAAAAAGCTGGCATAGCATGATCTTTAGGCTGTTTACAAAATTGAACAGAATTTATAAGCAAATATATTTACCCAGCTCAAAATTTTCAAAAGAAAATAATCAGAGCCATGTATTACAGTATTCATAAAACATGTTTATAGTAACTTTAGTCAATTCATTTGGAAAAATAAAGTTCACTAAAGTAAGTTTCAGCTTTTGTGTATGTATCAACATATACAAAATAGCTGACTTTTTAAATAACTTTTAAAGAAGGCATTGCAAAAAGACAAGTTCTAGGGAGATAGATGTACTCCCACTTAATGGGCACCATGTGAAAGTATATGGCACACCTCCTCAGTATGGGACACAACTACAACAGAGACTTGACCTAACAAATGCAAACTTTGTAATCTCATCGTACCCTCACATCAGTATGAGAAAAAAAAAAAGACAGGTTCTAAAATTCCACATGTGCCTGACAGTATGAACTAGAAGTACTTTGAAAAATAGGGCAAAAAGGTAGCACTCCTTTTCAGAAGTAAAACTCCTAGTGGGTTGCTAGTGCTCTTCTATTAGTTCATTTTTATCTCTTATTTAGTTTTTGTTTCTCTTTCTAGTATATTAGTTATCTTCTTTCTGATTTTCCTGTGGGGGCTTCTATAAGCAAAAGAAACAACTTTTTTAAATAGGAGAAAAGATAATCTTTTGGAAAGTGTACCAGTTCTAAAGAAAATGATGATGAAACCTCTTTCAGTGGTGGCTGCACTGCCTAGATTGCCAGATGCTGCTTCATCCTCTCAATCAGCTTTCGTAGACCCCTTTGTTGGGACACTCTTTGTCTTTTTTTGATAATATATAAGAGATGTTTTCTTTGTGCTTAGCTAAGGACATCATACACATTACTTTCTTTAATTCCCAAAACAACTCTAAGAGAGGTATTATGACATATCTCTACAAATGAGGAGTCAGGAATATAAGCTAAGTTGTGTAGCTTTATACAGCTATCCAAACGAAAATTCATATCCAGGCTCCAGAATTGAAGACCTTGTCTCTTTCACTCTCCTGCCTCTGTCATTTCCACATAGATGGGGTTGCCAGAAATATAATAACTTAAGACACCAAATGAGAAGGAGATACTCACTATTTTATAATGCTAGTATTAAGGAGGAAAAAAACAATGTATTGTTTCTATATGTGATCATAGTGATTTATAACATACCTTATAAATACCGAAGACATAATTTAATGAAATTCCCACATAACAAGATAACGTATGCTATGAAACGAATTGTTCAGTACTGAGAAGTGAGGTGCTGCCATAACAAATACTTGAAAATGTGGGAATGTCTTTGGAACTGAACAAAGTAGAGGCCTGAGGTCCATGCTACAAATATGGATGTGAGGGAGATTCTGGTGCAAGCTCCAAAGGAAATGAGAAATATGTTATTATAAACTGGAGGAAAGATGAATTTTGTCATAAAGTGGCAAAGAACTTGGACAAACTGTGTTCTCACATTTTGTGGAAGGTAGAACTTACAAGCAATGAAGTTGGAGATTTAGCTGAGGAGAGTTCTGATTAAAGTATTGAAATAGTAGCTTGCTTATAATAAAATGTAAAAAGAGGGAGATAAATTGAAAGAATTGGGTTTTTTTCCTTTTTTTTTTTTTTTTGAGACAAGAGTCTCAAGCTGTCCTCCTGGGTAGAGTGCCAAGGAATCATAGCTCATAGAAAGCTCTAACTCTGGCTCAAGCAATCCTCTCCCCTCAGTTTTTCTGTTTTTAGTAGAGATGGGGTCTTGCTTTTGCTTAGGCTGGTCTCAAACTCGTGAGCTCAAGCAATCCACCCCCCATGTCGGCCTCCCAGAGTGCTAGGATTACAGGCCTGAGCCACCGCGCCCGGCCTGAAGAAAGAATTGTTAAGCAAAAAGAAACTAAAACTTGAAGATGTAGAAAGTTCTTGACCTATCCATGTGGTAAATGAGAAAACTTGTTCTGAAGAGAACACCAAGGGTAGGGCTACACAGCCATTTGGTAAGGAAATTATGAGTGCACTTTATAGATAAAATCGGCCATTTCGGCTCGGCACCTGTGGCTCAAGTGGCTAAGGGGCCAGCCACATACACCTAAGGTGGCGGGTTCGAATCCAGCCCGGGCCCACCAAACAACAATGATGGCTGTAACAAAAAATAGCCAGGCGTTGTGGCAGGCGCCTGTGGTCCCAGCTACTTGAGAGGCAGAGGCAAGAGATTCAGTTGAGCCCAGGAGTTGGAGGTTGCTGTGAGCTGTAATGCCACAGCACTCTACCCAGGGGGACAGCTTGAGGCTCTGTTTCAAAAAAAAAAAATCAGCCATTTCAAGAGAAGTCAGGAATAGAGATAGACTTGTACCAGCAAAGACTAAGGTGACCCTCTGTGGTCTAGTCCAGTCCTCTAGGTTCTAAGAAGTCTGACAGGCTTCCTTCATCTCAGACTATCTTATTATGTCTTTCCCACTGATGTCTTTTGGAACCAGATGGCTGATCTCACAGATTTACAGCTAGAGAGGAGTTTTGCCTCAGAATAAATCATACCTCAAGGGTCACCCATATGTGATATATATCATATGATATTTAGACCTTAGACTTTAGAGTTGATACTAGGAGTTAAAGCTTTGGGGGCTATTGGAATGGAATGAATGTATTTTGCATGTGAGAAGAACATGAATTGGGGGGCCTAGGGTAAAATGCTGTGGTCCCATGATGTCCCACCCCCAATAAGCTCTGATTACTTTCCAAAGGCCCCATCTCCAGATACTATCACATTGGTGGTTAGCGTTTCAATATATGAATTTTCAGGGGACATAGTTCAGACTATAGCAAATAATGTCTCTTGTTCTGTGGTCTTTCTACATTACTCAGGACTACTCTATCTTTTCTATGGTCTTTTCACTTTATCAATCCCAGGAGGATTTTGCTTCTGAAACAAATGGAGTGTCTCTTAACAGCAGAGCTTTTGAAATTACTGAGGCATACTCACTACCTGGTTTTAGGCATCCTTCTTGCCTCCACACCAGTCCAGTTGTGGATTAGAAAGGTAGAACAACAGGTCCTGACAGGACTCTAGGTAGACAGCCAAAGTAGAAGAGCAAACAATTACCAGTATTAGTTACTATTCTTAAGCACATGCTATTTTTCAGGTCAAAGATCCAGCAAATGTATCTGGGGGTGACCAAGGGCCACCACTCCTAGGTTTACAATCTCCTTAGAAGTTTGAACAAAAGAACACTACTCCCTTTTATATCTCAGTGAATCCATGTATGTGTGTGTGTACTTTTTTTTTTTTTTTTTTTTTTTGAGACAGAGCCTCAAACTGAGCCTCTGGGTAGAGTGCCCTGGCTTCACTGCTCACAGCAACCTCCAACTCCTGGGCTCAAGCGAGTCTTCTGCCTTAGCCTCCCAAGTAGCTGGGATTACAGGCGCCCGCCACAACGCCTGGCTATTTTTTGGTTGCAGCCATCATTGTTGTTTGGCAGGCCCGGGCTGTATTTGAACCCGCCACCTTAGGTGTATGTGTCTGGCACCTTAGCCACGTGAGCCGCAGCCGCCGAGCCTGTGTGTGTGTGTGTGTACTTAAAAGACAGATTGATTTTAGTGATTGAGGTAATAATAAAAATATTTACTTTATTTTTTATGGCTTTCTGTAATTTAATAGAAGCACTGGTAGCAGAAAATCCATTCCTCAAAGATAAATTCAGGAAGTAAGTAATGGGTTGAGGAAAGTAGGTGGGGGGAAGAACTAAAGCTACAAGAGAAAAATAGACAAATGCCATTTTTTCAAATTTCTTTAGTTCTGAACCAGTGAAAACTTGATTAGGGCCTGGTTTGAAATTTACTTTGACTTGGAAAGCCATTTTTTGTAGTAAATACTGTAAATGAGATTACAAGTAAGAAATGTTTAAATGGAGAGAAAATGTTTTTAAGGTATCCTTAAGGACTTACAGATACCCACAAATTAAAATTTTTGTAATATAAATTATAGGGCATAATATTAACACTAATGCAAAGTCATATAAAGTGATTCCTATGCTTTTTCCTACACATCAAAAGCAACCTGGGAACCTCCACTATGCAAAATAGTATTCTATTTTTAAGTATTACTAATTTACCATTCATCTAGTACTGAAATGGTGAGATAATGTTATAAACTTTTTTTTTTTAATTGAGACAGAGTCTCAAGCTGTCGCCCTGGGTAAAGTGCTGTGGCATCACAGCTCACAGCAACCTCAAACTCTTGGGCTTAAGCAACTCTTGCCTCAGCCTCCCAAGTAGCTGGGACTACAGGCGCCTGCCATAACACCTGGTTATTTTGTTCTAGTTGTCATTGCTATTTGGCAGGCCTGGGCTGGATTTGAACTCGCCAGCTCCAGCATATGTGGTTGGTGCCCTAGCTACTGAGCTATAGGTGCCAAGCCAATGTTACAAACTTTTAATGATTAATAAAAATGAACAAGTTGCAAAATAAGAATTAAATAAAGTACATAAGCTAGAGTATCTTTTAAACATATAAAAATATATCATATTTGGTTGTTTCTTAGAAACTCTGCATAGTGAATTTATTTTGGAAATTACTGAGAATACTAAATTAACTTATTCTTTATAAAATATCTTTTCTCAGGAACTGAAGTGAAAAAAATTGAAGCGATAAGTGTTCCCTGTACGCAGCTTTCGATGTCATTTTTTAACCGGTTATATGATGAAGATATTGTACGAGACAGTGGACATATTGTTAAGTGTTTAGATTGTTTTTGTGATCCATTTCTCATTTCTGATGAGTTACGAAAAGTAAGTAAAGAATGTAAAAATTTCACAGTGGAATTTTATGTAGGAAATGTAAAATGTCAAAAACTTTGCTTGCCTAAAGCAAATCATTCAATCTTTTGAGCCTCGGGATATTATCCTTACAACATAGAGATGAAAATGCCCACTACCTTTTTCCTAAAATCATTGAGAAAATGAGTTGAAGCTTTTAAGCGTAATTTTTAGAAAATATGAAAGTTGAGTGGCACCTGTAGCTCAGTGGGTAGGGCACTGGCCCCATATGCTGAAGGTGGCAGGTTCAAACCCAGCCCTGGCCAAACTGCAGCAAAAAAATAGCCAAGTGTTATGGTAGGCGCCTATAGTCCCAGCTACTCAGAAGGTTGAGGCAAGAGAATCACCTAAGCCCAGAAGTTGGAGGTTACTGTGAGCTGTGTGATGCCACGGCACTCTACTGAGGGCGATAAAGTGAGACTGTCTCTACAAAAAAAAAAAAGAAAGAAAGAAAATATGAATGTTATTAAAATGAAATGTGTTAGTAATCTCATCATTATTATAATTACTGTGTATTAAAAATGGTTAAAAATTTGGGCTTTGGCATCACATAGACATAGGTTCAAATCCAGGCTTTCTCACTTAATAACTGTTGTACTTCTATAAGCATCAGCTTCTTTAATTATAAAATAATAATAATAATAATACATTTAGGGGTGGTGCCTATGACTCAGTGAGTACGGCACTGGCCCCATATACCAAGGGTGGCGGGTTCAAACCCAGCCCCAGCCAAATTGCAACAACAAAAATAGCTGGGCATTGTGGCAGGCCCCTGTAGTCCCAGCTACTCAGGAGGCTAAGACAGGTGAATCACCTAAGCCCAAGAGCTGGAGGTTGCTATGAGCTGTGATGCCATGGCACTCTGCTAAGGGGTGACAAAGTGACACTCTGTCTCTAAAATAACAACAATAATAATGCATTTAAAATTTTAGCACAGTGCCTGGCACTTAGTTATCTTTCCATAATATTACCAACTGCTGCTATTTATTATTATTCTCCATTAAAAAAGAAGGGAGGCTCGGCGCCTGTGGCTCAAGCGGCTAAGGTGCCAGCCACATACACCTAAGGTGACGGGTTCAAATCCCCAGCCCGGACCCGCCAAAACAACAATGATGGCTGCAACCAAAAAAATGGCCAGGCGTTGTGGCGGGTGCTTGTAGTCCCAGCTACTTGGTAGACTGAGGCAGGAGACTCGCTTGAGCCCAGGAGTTGGAGGTTGCTGTGAGCGTGATGCCATGGCACTCTACCCAGGGGGATAGCTTGAGGCTCCATCTCAAAAAAAAAAAAAAAGAAGGGAGATGTTCATGTCTAATGTATTGCGAATCTAGATAGGAAAGCTGCTGATCTGCTATTCTGGTCACAAGAATTTTCTCTGTAGGAGAAAAGGAGACATCTAGCCAGTCTATACATTGATCTGTACTAGGGCAATATCTAAGTGTACTCATTAATTTAATTTATAAAGAAAATAAAATTATTGAGAATAACTGAACATACAATTGAATGAGACTACATATAGTTTGTCCTTTAGTTAAAGGAGGTATCTTTATATCTAACATGTTATAAATATTAATACTATACAAGGAGTGTCTGATATTAATTTCTACTCCTGCTTACCAAAGATTGGAAATTGCCATTCAGGAAATATTTGAGGGTGGGTTTTCCTCCTTATAGGTACTGGTAATGTCAGCTCTTTTCTCTCATCTTACACTGTTTTGCTCTGGCATAAGGGTCTGATAATATATTATAGTTTATTTTTTGAGCTTTGCTTTATTAGGAGAACTTTTTATTACTAATTCAATCTCATCACTAGTTATTGGTTTGTTCACGTTTTCTGTTTCTTCCTGATTCAATCTTGGTAGGTCATACATTTGTATGTCCAGGAATTTATTCATTTCCTCTAGGTTTTCCTGTTTGTTAGCATATAGTTGTTCATAATAGTCTCTGATGATATTTTGTGTTTCTGTGGTATTAGTTGTAATGTCTCCTTTTTTGTTTCTGATTTTATTCGGATCTACTTCCTTGTTTTCTTGGTTAGTCTGTCCAGTGGGTTTTTTATTTTGTTTACATTTTGAAAAATAAAATTACAGGAAATATCCCTGATGAACATAAATGCAAAAAGCCTCAACAAAATACTAGCAAACCAAATCTAACAGCACATCAAAAAATCCCATGATCAAGTGGGATTTATCCCAAGGATACAAGGATAGTTCAACATATGCAAATTAATAAACATGATAAATCACATCAACTGAATGAAGGACAAAAACAATATTACTATCTCAAGAAACTTAGAAAAAACATCTTATAAAAATAGTATTGGTGGCTCAGTGCCTGTGGCTCAAGTGGCTAAGGCACCAGCCACATAACATCTGAGCTGGTGGATTTGAATCCAGGACCGGCCCGCCAAACAGCTATGATGGCCACAATCAAAAAAAAGGTGGGCGTTGTGGTGGGCGCCTGTAGTCCCAGCTACTTGGGAGGCAGAGGCAGGATAATCACTTGAGCCCAGGACTTGGAGGTTGCTGTGAGATATGATGCCATGGCACTCTACCCAGGGTGACAGCTTGAGGCTCTGTCTCAAAAAAAAAAAAAAAAAAAAGTAGTATTGATGGTTCAGCACCTGTGGCTCAAGTGGCTAAGGTACCAGCCACATACACCTGAGCTGGTGGGTTTGAATCTAGCCCAGGCCCGCCAAACAACAATGACGGCTGCAATCAAAAAATAGCCGAGCAATATGGCAAGTGCCTGTGGTCCTAGCTACTTGGGAAGCTGAGGCAGGAGAATCACTTGAGCCTTGGAGTTGGAGGTTGGCGTGAGCTGTGATACCACAGCACTCTACCCAGGGTGACAGCTTGAGGCTCTGTCTCAAAACCAAAAAAAAATGGTATTGATAGATATTTTAGTTTTATTCCATTGTGGTCTAAGAAGGTATTTGTTATGATTTCAGTTTTGTAAAACTTACTGAAACCTGTTTTGTGACCCAATATATGATCTCTCCTGGAGAATGTTCCACGTGCTGATGAGAAGAATGTGTATTCTGTAGCTGTTGAATAAAATGTTATATACATGTATGATATGTCCATTTGGTCTAAAGTACAGTTTAAACCCAGTGTTTCTTTGACAGTCTAGGATGATGTGTCTAATGTGGGAAGTGGGGTTCAATTATTATTGTACTGAATTGAATCTGTCTCTCCCTGTAGATCCAAAGATATTTGCTTTATATATCTGGGTACCCTGGTATTGAGTACATACATATTTACAGTTCTATCCTCTGATCCCTTTATCATTATACAGTAGAACAAAGTTGACCACCTCTCTACCTTAGGTCAACTTAAGGTTGATTACCTCCTTAAGTTGACCTAATTTTCATAAACTGGATGTGCACAACATGTACATATCAGCACAGTAGGCTTAGCTCCTTATGTTGACCACCTCCATATGTTGACCAATAGTTATAGTCCCTTGCTTGGGTGGTCGACTTAGAGAGGTTCTGCTGTATTTGAGAATCTTGGATCTGCCTGTATTTGGATGTATAAATCCTTCATTAGATTTAGGAAGTTTTCCACATTATTGAATAGGTTTCTATGCCTTGGGATTTCTCTTTAACTTCTAGAACACCCAAAATTCAAATATTTAGTTGTTTCTTGATGTTTCATATGTGATATAAGCTTGGTGCATTTTTTTTATTGTTTTACTTTTTTTGTTTTTTGTCTGAATGGGTTGTTTCAAAACATCTGTCTTCACGTCCTGAAGTTCTCTCTTCTTGATGTATTTAATTATTAAAGCTTTTAAGTGAATATTTTATTTTATTCAGAAATAAATGTCTTGAATTCCTCAGTTCTAAGATTTCTCTTTGGGGAAGGATACAAAGGGCACCCAAATGGGGGCAGAGGAGACCAAACTCTTCACTGATGATATGATCTTATACTTAGAAAACTCCAAAGACTCAACCACAGACTCCTGGAAATAGAGTAACATCTCAAGGAATAAATCAAAGTCCAAAAATTAGTAGCCTTTGTATACTCCAATAACAGCCAAGTTGAAAAGCAAATCAAGGACCCAATTACCTTCATAGTAGCTTCAGAGAAAATGAAATACTTGGTAATATACCTAACAAAAGAGGTGAAGGATCTTTACAAAGAGAATTATGAAACCATAAGAAAAGAAATAGAAGACATTAACAAATGAAGGAACATATCATTGTCTTGGCTAGGAAGAATCAACATTGTTAAAATGTCTATTCTACCTAAAACAATCTACAGATTCAATGCAATCCCAATTAAAATACCAACATCATACTTTGAGAACTGGAAAAAATAGTACTTTTGTATGGAACCAGAAAATAACCCATAGGTGGAGGCATCAACCTGTCAGACTTCAGGCTATGTTACAAGTCCACAGTAATCAAAACAACATGATATTGGCACAAAAATAGAGACATAGACATGGAACAGAACAGAAAGCCAAGAGATGAAAGCAGTCTCTACTTGCCTTCTGATCTTTGAGAAACCAAACAGAAGCATACAGTGGGGAAAAGAATCCCTATTCAACAAATGGTGCTAAGCTCAGCACCTGTAGCTCAGCAGCTAGGATGCCAGCCACATACAGTGGGGCTGGCGAGTTTGAATCCAGCCCAAGTGAGCTAAACAACAATGACAACAACAACAAAAATATAACCAGGTGTTGTGGCAGGCACCTGTAGTCCTAGCTACTTGGGAGGCTGGGGCAAGAGAATTGTTTAAGCTCAGGAGTTTGAGGTTGATGTGAGCTGTAACACCACTCTACCAAGGGCTTATATAATGAGACTGTCTCAAAAAAACAAACAAACAAACAAACAACATGGTGCTGAGAGAATTGTATAACCACATGTAAAGACAAACTCAACCAACACCTTTTACCACTTATAAAAATCAGCTCAAAATGGATAAGAGATATAAATCTAAGGCACAAAACGATAAAAATCTTAGAAGAAAGTGTGGAAGAAAGTGTGGGAAAAACTCACGGTGATGTTGGACTAGGGAAAGATTTATGATAAAGACTTTAGCAGCCATCACAACAACAAAAATTAACAAATGGAACTTAATTGAGCGCAAAAACTTCTGCACAGCTAAGGGCACAACAAGTAAAGCAAAAAGACAACCTTCAGAAGAGCAAAAGATATTTGTAGGGTATGAATCTGACAAAGGGTTGATAACTAGAATCTATAGAGAGCTTAAATTAATCAGAATAAGAGCAAACAATCCCATCTATCACTGGGCAACAGACATGAACAGAATCTTCTCTGATAAAGACAGAAAAATAGTTAACAAACATTTGAAAAGATGCTCATCATTCCTGATTGTCAGAGCAAATGCAAATCAAAACTACCCTGAGACATCACCTAACCCCAATGAGAATAGCCCACATCATAAAGTCTCAAAGCTGCAGATGCTTGGGTAGATATAAAGAAAACACTGTTGGTAGGAGTGCAAACTAGTACAACCTTTTTGGAAGAAAGTATGGAGAATCCTCAAAAAACTCAAATTAGACCTCCTATTTGATTCTGCAATCTCATTACTAGGTATCTACCCAGAAAAAAAAAATCCTTTTATCATAAGGACATTTGCACTAGATGTTTATCACAGCTCAATTCACAATTGCCAAAATGTGGAAACAACCTGAATGCCCACCAACCCATGAATGGATTAACAAGGTGTGGTTTATGTATGTCATGGAATACTATTCAGTCATTAAAAAGATGGAGACTTTACATCTTTTGTATTAACCTGGATAGAGTTGGGATGCATTCTTAAGCAATACAAGAATGGAAAAGCAAGAATCCAATGTACTCAATTCTAATATGAAGCCAGTAGATGATCTAATACATACCCAATAAGAGAAAAACTCAATCAAATCAAGATGAGGTCAGGGGGACGAGAGGGTGGGGAGAGGGGTGGAAGGTTATGGTGTATGGCACACCTCTTGGGGGCAGGACACAATTGTAAGAGAAACTTTATATAACAAATGCAACAGTGTAACCTAATTCTTTGTACCCTCAATGAACCTGATACAATTTTTTTAAAAATTTCTCTTTGGTTCTTTTTTATGATATCTGTTTCTTTGGTGAATTTCTCATTTATATCTTGAATTGTTTTTTTTTTATTTTTTTTGTATTTGTGTTCTTTTATATCTCATGCTTGTTTAATATTAAGTTGTTTTCTGGAATTTCATGAATTTCTTTTTGATTGGAATCTATTGCTGGAGAATTATTGTGTTCCTTTGGAGAGATCATATTTCCCTTCTTTTTCATATTTCTCTGTCTTTACACTGATTATCTACGTCTCTGGCATAACAGTCATTTCTTTCAACTTTTTGGATTGACTTTTGTAGAAGACTTTTTTTTTTTTTTGAGACAGTGCCTCAAGCTATCCCCCTGGGTAGAGTGCCGTGGCTTCACATCTCACAGCAACCTCCAACTCCTGGGCTCAAGCGACTCTTCTGCCTCAGCCTCCCAAGTAGCTGGGACCACAGGCGCCCGCCACAACACCCAGCTATTTTTTGGTTGCAGCCGTCTTTGTTTGGCGGGTCCTGGCTGGATTTGAACCCGCCACCTTAAGTGTATGTGGCTGGCGCCTTAGCCACTTGAGCCACAGGCACCGAGCCTGTAGAAGACTTTTTACTGAAGATATATATGGTGCTGGTTGGGCAGCACTTTGGTTTTGATTCTGAGTACATGCAATAGTATAGTCTTTGTATGATTTCTTTAGCTGTAAACAGCATCAGTGGTGTCTGCAATTTCCTCAGTCTTAGGCTACAGTTGTTAGTGGAGGTCGTGGTTTGCTAAGGATAGGAACAACACGTGGGTTAGTCCTTAGGCCCGAACAATGGCAGTGGGCTAAGCATGCCTGTTTTCGGTCCACAGGCAGCATATGCAGGCACCAGTGTTTGTTCAAGTGGGTCAATTTTAGAGCCTCTGGGTGGCTGCTTGGGTGCTGGCAAAGGCAGTGGTGGGTCAGCTGGGTGAACATATCCTTGGGCTCTTGGGCAGTATGCATGGCAGGAGCAGTGGCCATAGTAGTGGTAGTATAACTGTTGGGCTTCCAGGTGGCATACTCTTCTGTTAACAGTGGCTTCAGTGGTTCGGGCACAGCAATCCCCAGGCCCCTGTTGGCATGTGCAGGTAGGTGTTAGCTGTGTTGATAATGGTTGGCTGGCTGGGCCAATTTTCAGGGCCCCAGGAGGAGTATACAGATGTCAGTGGTAGTAGATGGGATGGGTGATCCTCAGGCTTGGCCACAGGTAGAGAAGGGCAGCGCCAGGCTGGGCAGGACTGTTGTCAGGTCCTCCAGGGGTGTGCAGGGGTATAGGCTATGGTATATGGGGCAGCCTGATCCCCAGAGCCCCTAGTGGAGTGCTTTGGTAGCAGCAGGAGCAGCAGTAGGGGCATTGAACTATTAGAGCCTATCCTCAGCGTATGCTAAGGCTGTACTGCTTATAGTGGGGGTGGTTGCTGTCAGTAGCTGCTGCCACTAGAAGATGGCTGTCACACTCTTAGGAGCATGCTCATAAGCCCCTGGGAACAGCAGCCATGGCAGTGGTGGCAGCAGCACCACTGAGAGAGCCAGTCATCAGGGCCTGTGCAAAAGTGCAGCATTTTATATAAATTGAAATTTTTTAGCCAAGCATTGTGGTGGGTGCCTGTAGTCCCAGCTACTTGGGAAGCTGAGGCAAGAGAATCGTTTGAGCCCAAGAGTTTGAGGTTGCTGCAAGCTGTAACACCATGGCAAGGGTGACATAATGAGACTCTGTCTCAAAATAAATAAATAAATAAATAGAAATTTTTGAAAACATAAAAATTAGAGCCTTAAGTTAGTTATGTTACATTAAGATAAATTTTATCATCCTAGGTTTTGCTAATGGAAGACTCAGAAAAATATGAAGTATTCAGCCAGCCAGACAGAGAAGAGTTCCTGTTTTGTCTTTTTAAACATCTTTGCCTTGGTGGAGCCCTTTGTCAATATGAAGATGTGATTAAGCCATATCTGGAAACAGCAAAGCTTATCTATAAGGATCTGGTGAGGTAAAGTTGCTAGATCCCAATATGTAAATCTCAAGTTAATAGAGTAAGTTATTTGTTTAACTATGATGGGATTATACAGCATGTCTTTGAGGTCATATTAATAACCAAAGTTTATAAAAATAGCCCTACCCTGACCCTCTCTTATAACTTCCTCCCTCTCTTCCAGCCTAGGAAGATTTCTAGATTTTCCTGCCTCCTCTTTGTTCATCTCAGTTTTTCTTTGTTTACTCATTCACACCTGTCACCTGCTCTATCCCTTATTAGCAACTGCCATCTTGCAGGCCTTCTTTCTTTCTTTATTTATTTTTTGTACTAGGCTCCTTTTAAATCTCAAAGGACAATAAGCGATTCCTGGGTGGGGGGAGAGAGAGAGATTCCTCAGGATACTTGAGTTTGCTTGACTAATAGTAAAAAGTCATTAACCTTTGTTCTAGAGAGGTGGAAGAATTTTCATGTAGGTGTAATCTTTACCTTTCAAATTAATCCCACAGCTATACAGTTTGTTTCAGGTAGTCTAGTAGTTTTTTTTTTTTTTCTTTCTTTTTGAAAATCAAGTAAGCATTAAAACCTTAAGAAAAATCTTTTTCTCTTTTCTTTTTTTGAGACAGGGTCTCATTTTGTCACCCTGTCTAGAGTACAGCAGCACTATAATAGCTCACTGTAATCTCAAACTTCTAAGCTGAAGCCATACCTAGGCTTATAGGCTAATTTTTTTATTTTTAGTAGAAATGGCACCTCGCTCTTACTCAGGCTGGTCACAAACTCCTGGCCTCAAGCAATCCTCCCTTCTTGGCCTCCCAAAGTGTTTGGGTTATAGGCTCGAGCACTGAGCCTGGCAGACACATCTTATTTATGCTTTTATTTTTATTGAAATGAATATTCTTTCATTGGGTTTTTCAATTATGAAGATATTAGATTATCTGTATAGGCAAAGAAGATAGAAGAAAAAGCAAAGATCCTATAATTCAGTTATATAATTTTACTTTAAGAAAACAGTAGAATGAGCTTCTCATCAGATTAATTATTATTAGTTTGCTTATACTGAGCACTTTCTCATATCTATTCCATATGTCACATAGCTATACAACAAACTGCATAATTTAGTTATTTTGTTTATTTAGTTTGCTTCTGATAGTATTTTAAAAATATATTTATAATCTGTCTCTAATTTTAATGAAAAAGTTACTGTGTCAATACATAAAGATTGTGTAGAGAAGATGATATGTTAGAAACAGAACTTCAGAAAAAGCGTACACATATCCTGTCATAATCACTTGCAGCTCATATAAACATGCTAGGCCCCTTCTAGCACTCCCTGAACATACTCCCCTGTAGACAGATGCACACACATACTGCCAGTACAGTGTGCTCAGCCCCATCAGCCACATGAGCCTGTGAAATTCCTCACTACTATGTGCTATGCAGGAGGAGATTCTATTGGCAATATTTGAAATAGAAACAACTTTTGAAACTGAACATTGAAAAACTGTTAGAAACTGTGGTTTATCCCCAATAGTCCCTTCCTTAGATTCTTACCTGTGATTTTCTTCTACATTTTGGGCGCTAAGGAAAAGTATGAATCAAAGAGCGATAGCCACTAATCAAATGAGGAGCCAAAATTCATGACATCTTACAAGAAGAAAAGGAATTGTCTCCATGGAATCACTTAATCAGGCAACAAACAAGTATTAATATTGTACATAGAACTCTAAAGAGGCTACATGAGGCACATCAGACAGTCCAGTCCTTGGCCTTCAGGAAACTGCAACAAACTAACACTTTAAATTATCGGCCAGGCACAGTGGCTCACACCTATGATCCTAATACTTTGGGAGGCCAAGGTGGAAGGATTGCTTGAGGACAGTTTAGTACCCTGAGCAGCATAGCAAAACCCCATTTTTACAAAATAGATGAGGTCTGTTTGGTAAATAAGTATGGTAGCTGTAGTGCATCTGTAGTTCCAGCTACTCAGGATTGCACATTCCAGTCTAGGAGATAGAGCAAGACTCCTTTTCTAAATAAATAAATAGATGTAAAGTGACTAATCTTTTATAAGTAATATTTTTTTTTTTTTGAGACAGGAGCCTCAAGCTGTTCCCCTGGGTAGAGTGCCATGGCATCTCAGCTCACAGCAACCTCCAACTCCTGGGCTCAAGCGATTCTCCTGCCTCAGCCTCCCGAGTAGCTGGGACCACAGGCGCCCGCCACAATGCCCAGCTATTTTTTGGTTGCAGCCGTCATTGTTGTTTGGCGGGCCGTGCTGGATTCGAACCTGCCACCTTAGGTGTATGTGGCTGGCGCCTTAGCCACTTGAGCCACAGGTGCCGAGCCATAAGTAATATTTTTAAAGTAAAATTTTTTATATAATCAAATATTTAGTTATTTTTAGGTAAATGTTTTAAGCTCCTTATATTGTAATGAATACCCCCAAGAGCTCAAAAGAGGAAATTGGCAATGTGGGTGTGACTAGTCAGGGAAGTTTTCTTTGTTTTGTTTTGTTTCTTTGAGACAGAGTCTCACTATATCACCCTGGGTAGAGGGCCGTGGCATTACATCTCACAGCAACCTCAAACTCTTGGGTTAAAGCGATTCTCCTGCCTCACCTTCCCAAGTAGCTGGGACTACAGGTACCCGCCACAATGCCCAGCTATTTTTGTTGTTGTTGTTATTGCAATTGGCATTGTTGCTTAACTGACCCAGGTTAGGTTTGCACCTCAATGCATGTGTCTGGTGCCGTAACTGCTGTGCTGTGGGTGCAGAGCCTACTCAGGGAAGTTTTGAGGAAAGAGAATCCATGAGGACCAACAGGGAGGAGAGCAGTCTGTTCCCACCTTAGTGGAGATGCACTAGAAGTCTGTCATGCTGGGAGAGGCTGGGAAAGAGACTAGCCCAGTTACAATAGTACATTCTTTGAGAATAATTAATTCTGATGATCTAAGTTTAAGTATGCTTATGAATTTCTTTGCTGATTGAGGAGAGGGTATGAAATTATCCTCCCAAAGCAACTTCAGTAGAAAATCATGATCAAAGTAAATATTTACTTATTTAAGATGGCTTAGGTGCCAACATAAAGCAATTGAATGGATTAAATGATGTCTGAGTTCCTTAAGAGTTATGTTAGCTTGCTTATTACATGTATTTTTGTGGCTCTTCTAATATTAGTGCCTGTAGTCCCAGCTACTTGGGAAGCTGAGGCAAGAGGATCACTTGAACCCAAGACATTGAGGTTGCTGTGAGCTGTGATGCCACATCACTCACCCAGAGCAACAGAGTAAGACTCTGTCTCAAAAAAAAAAAAAAAGAATGGATCAGTGTAGCAGTTGTCAAGGAATATTTAAGTAGTGGAGGAATAGGTGGAACTTGAAATATTAGTAATTTTTCAGAATTCTGAGCCACATGTTCAATTAAGTCATTTGTGTAAGCCAATTTAATGAAGGGTATTATTTCCTGTTATTTCTTTACTTGAATTTTGGGTATTTTTGTATGCTTTAGAAAAACCTCTGCTACCTTTCTAATTGTATACATATTAGCTACTTTACAGTGTCTAACCTGTGCTTGCAGATAAAATCATCACTAATCCATTCTAGCAAGTTTGATCCTTTATGTTAGTTTATTTCCAAATTGTTAATATGATTATACTTTTTAATGCATTATTTGGAAATTATATTCTAGCATCCTTAAAAATTATAGTTTTCTGAGGATACTGTTAGTGATGGCAAAGATCTGATACAATGCAGGTATGAGTATAAAACCCTAGGGCACTAGTACCACTTTACATTTCCTTTTTTTTTTCTTTTTTCTTTTGTTTTTTTTTTTTTTGAGACAGAGCCTCAAGCTGTCCCCCTGGGTAGAGTGCCATGGCATTACAGCTCACAGCAACCTCCAACACCTGGGCTCAAGCAAGTCTCCTGCCTCTGCCTCCCAAGTAGCTGGGACCACAGCTGCCCGCTACAACGCCTGGCTATTTTTTGTTACAGCCGTCATTGTTGTTTGGCGGGTCCGGGCTGGGGATTCGAACCCGCCACCTTAGGTGTACGTGGCTGGCGCCTTAGCCAGTTGAGCTATAGGTGCCGAGCCCTTTTTTTTTTTCTTTAGAAAAATAGGACAGGTGATTCAGTATTTGCTTGGCCTATAAAAAATTAGGTAAATTATTTTAAAGATATTTAAAGTAATATTGGCATAGGAACAGAGGTAATAGAATGGAATAATATGATTTATTTCTATTAGTAACCAACTTCTAAAATGTAATATACAAATAGTAGTTTCTTATGGTATATGTTAATATGTTTTAAATGATTGTTCAAGTATCAAATACTAAATTTTCCTCTAAGCTGATTTGATAAGAACAAACTTTTACGAAGAGCTTTTTTTTTTCCAGTTTTTAAACTGGGAGATAATTTACCTAGAGTGAAATGAACCAAGCATAAATACATATACAGCTCAGTGAGTTTTTACATATGTTTCTACCACATAACCACCTCAGATCAAGATTTAGAGTTAGATATAACCATAGATATGTTCTTTATTTTGAGCCACAGGCACTGCCTGGTATATTCTTTATTTTGATCTAGGTAGTTGTATAAACACATATAAGTATTTTATATTTAGTACGGTCACCCCTTGAATAAACACAAAATTTTTAATTATAGACTTGAACTTTTTTTTTTTATAGTCTCGGACTTTTAAGCAGTGTATCTTAGGCATTAGAAAAAGAAAAGAAAATGAACTTATGTCACAGAAATATTTGAAAATCAATTTAATCACATGGCTCCTAAGTTTAAGTCAGAATGAAATGTCTAGTTGAGATGAAAACCACCTAAAAATCTTGAGCCTTGAACTGGCTGGGGCTGGCCATCCCCAAAAGGTCCATGAGATCGAACATAGATACACGTACACACAGAGTTCACCTTCTTCCTCTCTCTCTTTTCTCTTTCTCTGCTACTTTTACATATGTAGTAGAGGAGAATTAATACCTTCACCTGATAAAGTGGAGGAGTGTATTTTCTTTAAATTTTATCCACATATATCGCACTTGTGTAATACCTTTTGATCCATATGTGCAGGTATGGGATAAACAGCTGGGGCGGCTCAGCGCCTATAGCTCAACCGGCTAAGGCGCCAGCCACGTACACCTAAGGTGGAGGGTTCAAATCCCCAGCCTGGGCCCGCCAAACAACAATGACAGCTGCAACCAAAAAATAGCCGGGCGTTGTGGCGGGCACCTGTGGTCTCAGCTACTTGGGAGGCGGAGGCAGGAGACTCGCTTGAGCCCAGGAGTTGGAGGTTGCTGTGAGCTGTAATGCCACGGCACTCTACCCAGGGGAAAAGCTTGAGGCTCTGTCTCAAAAAAAACAAGAAAAAAAACAGCTGAGGCATAGAGGGAAAAGGAAGGACTGGACTCTGAGTCACTTGGATTCTGTTTCAGAAATACCACTTTTGTTTATATTATTTTAAATATATCACTAACTCCTCTAGTTCTATTATTGTCTGTAAAACTGGCAAAATAATGCCTATCTCATTGTGTTGTGTGGTCTTTAAATGAAGTATGGAGAGATATTTTGCAGATTATAAAATGCTATGAATATAAAGTCTATATTTACATACAGGTAACAAATACATAAATCTTTATCTGTAGTTTATTTCTTCAATCCTCAGTTGACTTCCTCACTATGTATTATCACAGGTAATCTTTGTGGGGGGAGTTACTGAAAGAAAGCTACTGAAAAAATTGTTTAATATAACTTTAGCAATATATAACTCAACAAATAGTTTTCATATAGATTATCTCAATTAATTTTCAAAAACCCAAAGGAACCGTATTATGCCTAGTTTACATAGAAAACTGAGATTCGGGCTCGGCGCCCATAGCTCAACCGGCTAAGGCGCCAGCCACGTACACCTAAGGTGGCGGGTTCAAATCCCCAGCCCGGACCCGCCAAACAACAATGACGGCTGCTACCAAAAATAGCCGGGCGTTGTGGCGGGCGCCTGTGGTCCCAGCTACTTGGGAG
>CAUYTI010082853.1:0-13826 GCA_963575145.1 Galago senegalensis
GGCTGCAACCAAAAAAAAAAAAATAGCCGGGCGTTGTGGCGGGTGCCTGTGGTCCCAGCTACTTGGGAGGCGGAGGCAGGAGACTCGCTTGAGCCCAGGAGTTGGAGGTTGCTGTGAGCTGTGATGCCACGACACTCTACCCAGGGGGACAGCTTGGGGCTCTGTCTCAGAAAAAAAAAAAAAAAAATATATATATATATATAAGAAATTAAAAGGCTAAAGAATGTCTCAATAAAACAAACAGAAATGCAGATTGTACAAGTCAACCTAACCAAAGTTAAAGACTATCTGTTCAGGTGAATTTTTGGACTCCAAAACCAACTCATTTTTCAGGATACCTGTTTTGGCAGCCTCTACCATTGAGTTTTACCAATGGCAAAAGACTGACTGATAAGGCTTAAGTCTTGTGGCTTTTTCAACATAATAAAACAATATGGTCATATGTGCTATTTTAAGAGAAAATTTTTAAATATAATTATACATGGTATTTATCTACTAATGAAAAAGGGTCTCTGTAAGTAAAACAAAACAAAACCTCTAATCCCTTAGGAGGAATAAAAGGAAATTGGATGACACTAAAAGCATTTATTTCATCAACATCTATTCAAAACTCCAACTGGAAATTTAAGATATCAAGAAAAATGGAAGAATATGGATTGTGTTTTGTTTTATCTTCTTTGAAGTCATCATCATTAAGTTTGGAACTAAATTTCCACTGGGCAAAAACTGATCTACTAGAAATAGACAATACACAAAGTTACTAAATTTGCCTACTGGCAGAAGCAACAGCCTTCAAATGGACAGAAAATAGGCTTGTGAAAAGGACAGTCAGCATCACAGTGGACTCTTAAAAGGGTAGGCTCTATGTATGCTGGGAGAACCCACACTTCAGACTATACACATGCAGACTATACAACCAAAATTTGAATTCAAGGCCATGCCCAAGGTCATAGGCTTTAGGTCAGACAAACATGAGCTGAGTTCTTGCTTTCCGCACTGAACTAATTCTTTTTATTCCTTAATTCCTTCTCCTCTTCTGTAATTTGGGAATAATATTAGTACCTACCTCACAGGGGCTCTGCAGGGTTTAAAAAGGATAATGCATGTAAAGGACTCACCAAAGTGCTAGTATATGCAATAATGATGGTGATGATGGTAATAGTAATAATATCGCCTTGACAGACCCGGTTTCTATATGAAGACCATCCTAATCAGAGTATTCTGGCCCACAATCTGTTCATGAAATGCTAAATTTACAGCATTATGTTCACATCCAGGTACAGTTTCTGTAAGGGGACAGCTCTCTGGATCAATCAGTAATTTTTTTAACGAATTCAGAGAGAAGAGTGTTGAAAAACTAGCCTTTCACTAGTAGAGAATTTAGAAGGATCTGGTCCTTCACCCATGAAGGATTTGCTGGTGAAACCCATGGCACCACCACCATTCACACCTTCCTTCCCCTCCCCAAATTATTAAAGTCTTTTATTAAAGCACAGAAGCAAACCGACAAGATGGCTCACATTAGAAAAAAGCAAACTCTTCTACCTCCCAGAAAGAATATGACTTGACCCTACCACCACCACACTGACTTTCTGCAAAAGAGAACAAGACAGCCCTCACTTCCAGAAGTTGAGCTAACTATCAGAACTAAAAGAATCCCTTCTATTCACGTTAATAATAATGAAGAGCACTTGCCAGCTTCAAAAATATCTTGCAAATCCATCCAATTGTACAACCAGAAGCCAAGTACTGTATACTGAGAAACGATGTGACTTTACAAGGACAAAAGTGACCATAGAAGACAAAGTGCCACACCCTTTTCCCAGATAGCTTAACAGCATACGGTTTCTCTTAAAAAGGGCTGCAATTCTGGAGGAATAAGTGGGCAGTTCTAATTCCATAATTCCTCATTTCATTCTTCTCCAGGTCCATTTCATTTTTATTTTTAAGCCAATGGCCTCAGTATTCCCAACTACTACAACTAATAAACGGGGGCAGGGGGAAGGGGACAAAGAAAGACAGGTCAAATATACTTGCTTCTAAGCCCATTTTCGAAGAGTTTTCTTCCCGCTTGTCTGTCTCTCTCTAGTAGAGCCCCATAGTCTGTGGAAACCAATGGTTAAGTAAAACCACTGATTTAAAGAGCCAACCAGGAAACTAACCATGACAAGTGGGAGCTGCCCTCCTCTCCCGAGCATTGATTGGCTCTTGGGGTTCCACCGGTCCCCGTTCTACCCACATAAGTGGCAGGTGTGGCTGTCAATCACAAAGGCAACTGACAATTCACCGCTTGGGGAGTAAATTGCCTTTCATCCAGCAAAGGCAGGTAGCTGCCTAATCGATCCTCACCCAACAGAGCGGACCCTCCCTCTCTGGCAAGGGGAACAGAGACCCTTAAGTACAAAATAAATAAATAAGGCAGGGCCGAACGGAGAGTTTACGAGCGCTATTTTATTATCCCGCACCAAAGCAGCCCTTAATCTTCACTGTCCTAACATGATCTCTCAAAGGCTCGTACAGTATTCTTTTATAAATTAGGTACACCCTAGTAAGTACCCTTTTTCTTGTATAACTAGGAGACAGGAAGAGGGAAGGAATGCCGTTCAGTTTAATTTCACGTAGTATTCCTTTTCGTACATTCACTATCCCATACCCCTCCCCGATAAATACGGCTTCATTTTCTCTGAGACGGATTTTTTTCAAAAACACGATCCCCTCGGAGCCCACCCAGGCAACCAGGCACCCCATCCCCTGGGAAAGACTCCACCTTTCTCCACTTTGTTCTGCTTGGGGTTCCTTGAGACCCCTACCCCCGCGAACACCCCACCCCTCGAGGCAAGAGGGGAAGCCAGGCGAAAGAGGGAGATCTGGAGAGAGAAAAGGCGATGGCAGTGAGAGTGGCTGCCGGAGAGGGACTGCAGGAGGTGGCCCGGCCGCCGGAGCAAGCAGCGCCCGCGCGCCGGAGGAAACCTTGCACTTGTTCCAATCCCGGGGTTTATACATCACGGCAAATCCGCCCTTAGGCCGCCCCATTCCTTCCCTCGCCCGAGAAAGCCCCAGAGGAGGCGGATGGTTCACCCCTCGACTCCCCCCTGAAAACGCATTGCAGCTCCCCACCAGCGAGGGGGACTAAGCACGAGGGATGCCCGGCACCGGAGCCCCGAGGGAGCCGGGCACCCGGTGGCCCCGGCCCCGGCGACGGCGTCTCACCTTTCCAATGCTCGCCCCGGGGCCGTCCCACATGGATTTTTACAACCTCACGTCGCCTTGGCCCCGGGCGGCCAGGAGGAGCCGGAGCCGGCACCGGAGCCGGAGCCGGAGCCGGAGCCCGAGCGAGCAGGAGCGGGAGGCGGAGGAAGAGGAGGAGGAGCGGGGAAGGAGGGAGGAAAGGAGGAGGACACCACTCGGAGGGCCGGGGCGGGCGCGGGGCCGGGCGGGGCCGGCGGCCGAGGGGGCGGCACCCGCCGCAGTCCCGAGACGCGCGCTCCCGCGCTGCTGCCGGGCGCTGCGCTCCGCGGGGCCCCCGCCCGGCCGGCCCGCGCGCTAGCCCGCTCCGAGGCCCTGACTCACATTCCCAGCATTCCCGAGGAGCCACCGGGGGGGCCGGGGCCGGGGCCGGGGCGCCTCGGCGGGGGGCAGCAGAGAGCGCCCGGCCCTGGCTGGGAGGGGGCACGGGGGTCTTCCAAAAGCCGCCTCCCTGGTGAAACACGGGGCCCCAATCTTCTGTCCCAGCCGCCCCTTCCTAGGTAATCCTCTCCAAAACCTGCCAGGCACTCCCGGGGCTTGTCAGGTGGTTTTGGCAACGCGGGCGAGAATAGCACTTACCTTTTAAGTTAAGCTAGAGTTGGGTTTGGGATTCCCGGGTCCTGGCACCCTCCTGTCAGCTTTAATGTTCTTTAGGAGGGTGAACAGATTTCATAAGATTTTTACTTTCTTGTTTCCCCCAGCAAAGGAAAGAATGGAAGATGGAGAAAAAAAAACCATATTCATCATATTTACTGGGTGCCTCTTCTGTGCCCTGAAATGTTCATGCATTGTCCCATTTGAGGTCAAAAGATGATCTGAGTCCCTTCACACACACACAGACACCCTTCAAGGTGATGTGTAGGAGGATTTGGACAATTTTCTCAATGAAGAAAGGAAGAAAGCTTCCACGCAACAAGTGTGGAGCCCTGGCCACTGCTGTTGTGTATTAGGGAGGGGACTGCGAAATCAAAAGCATCTCTAAATTTGGTGTCTCTCACATAGTCAATTTGCAGGGCTAGAGCAGTGATTTCCTTCCTGTCTTGATGAGACTGCTTCCAGCAATTCCAGTGGCCAGATCTAAATGTCTCCTGCCGGGAAGCTCAGACAAAGCAAATCTAGCCATGATATGTTTGTGTGTGCAGAAGTATGGAATCAGTGCAGTGAGTAGGGGATGGCTCCTTCTTTCCTCCTAGTGGAAACCCAAATATTAAATAATTCCTGCTCAGAGGAGACTCTGAAAGACAAGGATGCCTTCCCGTTCCAGCCCAAATGCCTGTTCCTCAAGCCTTACTTTTATACCTGTGGTATTTAAGTTTTTTCATAAACCTATGGCCTCTGAGGGCTGTTAGCCTTCATCCATCCTCTTCTTTTTGCCATCACCAAGAAATCAGGACTCATTCTCCTGACCTACATGCTCCAGGTGCAAAACCAAGCCACACTGCATTATACTTTGTTTCCCATATACATCCTTGACAATCTTAGCGCAAAAGGCTGTTATATGTGAGAGCCTTGTTCAGAGTCCTTTGATAGTTCCTAAAATCCCGTATCTTTTGAAATGTGCCTAACGTTTGTTGAGTACCTCCTATGTGTGTGAGCACTACCATTTTTCAACCACTTTCACAAAATCTCTTACATTTACCATCTTTAGGGAAAATCAGGTAACCTATTCAAGGTGATCCTATTAAGTATGTATTTACATCAATGCCAAAGTTCATTGTTGTTGGCCACACATTCTCTTTTCCTTTGATCCAAGGCTTTTAGCCAGGAATCTTTGAACTTCAGGGGGACAATTCACTGTATACTTGCCCATGTGCATTTTCCTGCAGAGGGAAGATCTATAGTTTGCAACAGATTTCTTCCAAATTGAGTCCTTGACCCAGAAAAAGTTAAGAATAATTACTTGAAGTAAAAAGTGACTTTATATAGTAATACAAGGACTGGAAGTTTTACAGGTCTTAAGCAAGTCATCTGTATCTTCTCTGGGACTTAGTTTTCTCAGTGGAAAAATTAAAAAGCTGAACTAAAGAATCTTTGGGTCCCTTTCAGTCTAACATTCTCTAACTTTATGTTAGAATACA
The DNA here is from genome assembly GCA_963575145.1 of Galago senegalensis. Lineage (NCBI taxonomy): Eukaryota > Metazoa > Chordata > Mammalia > Primates > Galagidae > Galago > Galago senegalensis. The sequence continues at coordinate 5,325 of CAUYTI010082853.1, forward strand.
CATTATATATGTGTGCATATGTGTACAAATATACACATATACACACTCGTAAACCTCTCAAAATGCTAACAAGTAGCCATTATGATATCTTATGCTGCAGGACAAGAAATTATAAAGTGCATTGCTGTGTTTTATAAAACATGGTCTGTTATTCCAGGGTTTCTGTTGGTGGTGCTGGTGGTTTGGTTTTTTGTTGGTTTTTCACATTTTCTTCAGCATGGCAACCTCCCATGCAGCAAGTCGGAGAAAGCACATTTTTGTGGCAGATATTCTTGCTCGCATAGTTATTCATTTGTTCATTCAGCAAATGTTTATTGAGCATATACCCTGTGCTGGGTCCTGTGGGTTCAGAACCCCTGCCCTCAAGGACTTGCAGTTTAGTGAGGGAAGTAGGCAGTTACAATACCGCCTATGAAGGGGCAAAGTTTTGGGAACTATCAGAGAACACGGGAAAGATAGCCAACTATTCCCCTGGGGTTCAGAAAAAGGTTTCCCAAGGAAATGGCAAATTTGCCTGCCACCTGCAACTTTGCTGCCCTACCCTGTGCTCACCCTGCAGAGGCAGCCTGCGTACTCTATGAACCTAGCCAGGGTAGATGGGATCTGTGGTGGACACCTGCCCCCGGGTGGGCTGTGACAGGCTCTCTCCCCAGTATTTACAACTGAGCTATGAGAATGAGTGAGCCAGCTGGCACCGAGCCTGCAGACTGTGATGGCCCAAATCAGAACTATGGTACTGTTCTGAAAACCATGATACTAAAATCAGCAGGAAGTAAGTTCTAAGACCCTTGCCAAGAAAGCAGGTCTGCAAAGAGGAGAATAAACAACCATGTAGACAGAAATTAGATTCCTAAAGGCATAAAAATTTTAGCTATCCAAACACTTACTTTAAATCCCCAACGTGAGTATCTAACCAGACTCTCAAACATCACTGGTCCTAAACAGAAGTCCTAATTTTTATGCATCAAGGGTCGTCATCAGGATAATGACATCATTCATCCAGTTGCTGAGGTCCAAACCTAAGAGCATCTTAATTCCTTCTTTTGCTTATACCACACATCCATACTATCAGCCAGTTCTGTCAGCTCTACCTAGTCCTGAACCTTATCAGAGCCTGAAACAAAAGGACAACTGTGCACCCTTACATGTTGTTTGGAACCAAGTAGAAAAAGTTAATGAAAGCACTGCAATGAAAAAACATGACTACATGCAAAGCACCATTTTGCCCAATTGTTTATCCCACCATTGTCAACCCTTGCAAATCTGGCAGTGGAAGAATATGATAGCCAAGTAACCTTGGAACTGAGCACTGGTTGGAAACAACTGTTCTTGTTGCACAGTGGTGTGGAGTCATAATATAAGCAACAACCTATCTTCCTCTGTTTTTGTTTTTTGTTCATTATGAATTTGGGGGATTCATTTTGAGTCCAGTAATAGCAAAAAAGAACAAATACAGTAGAATCCTCTGTAAGCTGATCACCCAAAAGACTGTAACAAGCTGGTCAACATACAGAGGGGTCAACATAAGGAAGTAGGCCTACTATACTGATATGTACATGTGGTGCATGTCCAGTAGGAGGCAGTGTAGGGAAGTGGTCAACGATAGAGGTTCTACTGTACTTGTACCACTTGTGCTATGTGCCAGGCCCTTCTCTAAGCAGTTTATATGCATTAATTCACTTGTTCCTCACTATTGACCTGAAAGACACCATTATTACACCTATTTTCCCTAGGAAGATACTGAGGCACTGGTAGGTAAGGTAACTTACACAGCTACAAGTTGTAGGATTGAAATTCTAACACAGGTGGTATGGCTCCAGAACTAGCAAGGTAAAATCTCAGTTGGACTCAGTGAGTGATCTGCTATGGGACAAAAGAGAGGAATCAAGAATGCTCCCAGGAGTCTGGTTTGGGCAGCCAAGTAGATCATGTGCCACTCACCAAGACAGGAAATAAAGGTGCAGATGGGAAGTACAGGTTTATGGAAAATTTATGGGTTTTATAGGAAATCCATCTATCAACACTTATGGGTTCAATTGGGGCTTTTGGTATTTGAAGCACCAGGGAGAGGTATCCAGAAGATGGCTGACTCAAGATGGTGATGAGAGTCATCATATTTGGTAATAAGAGTCATCAGTGTTGACTCAGAACAGTCATTACAGTCTCCATAGGAAGACGCTAATTCAGTGAAAAACAAAATCCTTATACAACTCAACGTTATCTGTCCTTCTTAGACATGTCATTTGTACACAAGTCTCTTAACAGGGTGGATTTTTAGCTCAAGAGAAACATCATTGTCTGTTATTTAAAAAAAAAAAATCATGACCATCATGGGCAGCATAGTGAGACATTATCTCTACAAAAATAAAAAATAAAAAAAATCAGCCAGAGGTGGCAGCATGCACCTATAGTCCTAGCTACTCAGGAGGCTGAGGTGGGAGGATGACTTGAGCCTGGGAGTTCAAGGATGTAGGGAGCTACAATGATGCCACTACACTCCAGCCCAGGCAGCAGAGAGAAACACCATCTCAAAAAAAAAAAAAAGTCCGGCTCGGCGCCTATAGCTCAACCGGCTAAGGCGCCAGCCACGTACACCTAAGGTGGCGGGTTCAAATCCCCAGCCTGGACCCGCCAAACAACAATGACGGCTGCAACCAAAAAAAAAAAAATAGCCGGGCGTTGTGGCGGGCGCCTGTGGTCCCAGCTACATGGGAGGCTGAGGCAAGAGACTCGCTTGAGCCCAGGAGTTGGAGGTTGCTGTGAGCTGTAATGCCACGGCACTCTACCCAGGGGCACAGCTTGAGGCTCTGTCTCAAAAAAAAAAAAAAAAAAAAAAAAAAGGTCCAATCAAATGCCTACCCCCACGACACTTGACTGGACCAGAAAGCCACCATAACAGCTTAGTTTAGCCATTCAGATTCTATTTGCCAGATATGTTTTAAGTAAGACTTTTGTAGGCCCCAAGCAACACAGCAAACACATGAAAATATGTATCTTTTTTCTGTAAAACTTGTTTAAAGATTTTTAAATGTTGCTTTTTTAATTATTTGACCAAGAATAATTCATTGCATTGACTGTGGCTAAGCTTTATCCATAATCATTATGCATACTCAAGAATGATTGCAAGGTAAGAAGAAAATCTAACCTACAATTGTTTTCAAATGGGAGAAAATGTAAGTATGAAAAAACACCAAGTCATGTTTTGAAGACATATAATTTAATATTTAATTTCCAGTTTATAGGTTTCTGAAAATCTGCAATCTCACGGCAGAATTCTCAAAAATGTCGACTAAATATGCATATAATGTAAGATCACATCTTCTTTATTCCCTTGGTTTCCAACAACTTTCCATTTCCTGATTCTGACTCTTGAAGTCTGGCCTTCCTTGCTGTCCTTATGTTTATGAAAGGGCCCTCTGTCCTTTGAATAAATATATGCTGTTTTCTTTTTTTGGTATCTTCAGCAAGTTTCTCATTCTTCCATCTACAAGAATTGTCTGAATTGAAAAGCCAGCTTCCTTACCTTTGGATAAGCCTTTCACTCTGAGCTGTGTCTATTTCTATCTGGTATTTTCCATGAGCTACTGCCCATTGCATAGGCCTCCTCTTCCTGCCTATTCCCTGGCTTGGCTTTTTAGTAGTTCATGAGCATATTTCAAATTATGATAAAAGTCATAAAATTAGGAGAATTTTTTGATGTGCCCATTTTTAAAGAACAATTTCCAGGTAGAAAAGACCCGTTTGAAGTTCTCAAGAAGAGGAAGAACCAGAGACACAGGCTTTAAAGTCTCCAAAATACTGCAGGCTCCCATATTCTTAATGGCCTCATTCAAACCATGGCTCCTTCAGTCTTTAGTCATTCAAACACCTCCATGTTTTCCTTCCAAAAAGCTAAAAGCATTACAGAAGAGTGTTAAGATATTTTAGAAATCTATGAAGAGTTTTCATCTTGAATCTTGTCTGTATTTCCATCCACGCACTTGCTGAAAGGACCCAGCAAAAATTTTAGGCAAGCTAATAATAGGATTCATTACATGAGAGAAAAAAGATAACAAAATTGGAGGACAGCAATGAAATATGAAAGGTGTTTGAAATATCAATTACACAGCAAAGCCAACCTTTTTTCTTCTGGTTTTCTCCATAATGGCAAAAGTTCACGATTAATAGTATATTCGCAGACAAGTTACTTTGAGATTCAGTTTCCTTCTTTATAAAATAGGAATATTGGTGGATTTCTTTCCCAGTTAGAGATCTAACCCCACCTGCACCCAGGTGGAATAAAGCCATTTTAATTGTAAAACAATAGAAAATAAAATAGGAGTATTCCCTTATTTACAAAATGGGGATTTCTTTTCAAAGTGGCTATGATAAGGATAAAAATATAATTATTTAGGAAAAGTCTTTAGACCACTCAAGAAATAGTGGCTTCTATACCCATAATGATGATCATGTTGAGGAAAAGAGTACTTAGAACACCCTTAGGAATTTTAAATTAATCTGTGAAACTTCATGCTATATGGCCAGGCCTAGGGTAAAACAAGTGAAACATTAGCATTAGACGAAAAATTTAAGGGGGCACTAAACTCTCAGTAATCAAAATACATTATTTTTGATATAATATTTTTGAAAAACAAACTGGCAAACTACAGCCTATAAGCTATTTTCTTGTTTTTGTGAATAAAGTTTTATTGAAACTCTTAAGAAAACAAAAGAAATGATAAAGAGAGAAAAGGGCTGAAGCTTCAATTATAAGAATTTACACCTGGGGTTTCCAGTGAATTTCCTATATTAAGGCTTTAATAACAGCCAAATTCCTGTTGCTGAGATACCTGTGCTGCTGAGAATGCCTGCATTCACCCATTATCTTTACAGCCTAGACACTCTTTGGGCAGGAAAAAAACACCTGCCCAAAAGGTATGTTCTCCTTTAGAGAGGAAGGGTAATGAACCACTCAGAAATGTTTCTTAGAACCAAAATGAACTTGTTTACCCATTTCATCAAGGACTCAAGGTCTATAAAATACCTGCTCTAGTCTACGTATTTGAAAAGTCAATGAGATAAATGACTGAGTAAACATTCTGAGTACTCGATAAATATGAGTCATTTTTTAGTAATGGGAGAATTGTTAATGTTATTTGAAGAGTGGAATCTGCAGTGGTACTGTGGAGATATAAGTGATGAGCCCATTAATCAGCTTGTCTCAGAACAAGGGCCCAACAAGATAAAGGGAGTATGGAGCATAAACCCAGAAAACAGGATCGAGTGCGGGTTTTCTTTCCAAGCATGAGATATAGATTCTATCACCTACAAGAGCGACTCAGATTACTAAATGTTCTAGCACTAAGCAATTCTTATAGACAGTACAAAGCTTCCTAAATTGCCAAAATTTCATCCATTTCTTGAAACAGGTTTTGGATCATCTCTGAGAAAGAATTCTTTTCCAACAAAAGACAACTACACAATTAAATGAAAGGGAGCTCATTTGCTTGGAGGAGAATAATGAAAGAAAACAAGTTATTTTAAATGATAAAAATGTGTACCAAATTGGCAACAGCTTTAAAAGGATTGCTCCTGGGTTTGATTAATGAGATACATTACCAGCTGAACAAACAAAGAGCTTATCAGTTTAGGACATTTTTTTATTTAACCTTTTAACAAAAATCTTAAAATTTTTTTAACTTACAGAAGTAGGAGGAATGGGTTGTAAAATAAAGTTCAAATATCCCAGAAAAAAAATGAAAATCTATCCTCTGAGATAACTATTTTTAACAGCCTGGTGTGTACGCCCTTGGATTTTTTTGAATAAATATGTATTTATTTATTTGTGTCCCGTTATGTTTTTTTTGTCTCAGTATTTCTCATCTCCTCCTAGCTTTACATGTTGCCCTTCTGGCTTCAGAAGTTGTCACATCAACGTTCCTCATTGGCCACAGGGATTGCTCCAAGAGCTAGACACCTAACCACAACCAGTCCAATCAGAATCCTTTCTTAGGATTTTTTTCAACTACTGGAACTCTATTCTTCTCTAGTCTGGGAGCTATAAGAATGTAATAACAGAGTCAGTGACATCCATGGCACAGCTCTCATGGAAAAGCCGTCAACAGTGAAAAGCAGAGAGTCTTGGCTAGAGAACATTCGTGGTCCTGATTCCACTGCTGACTATCTTCACATTCCTTTCATTCCCAAAGCTCTTTTGCACAGCTGTCTTCTACTCTCTGAGCTACTCCAGCATCCTTCCAGTTCTTAGGAATGTGCTAGACCCATACTAAGTTCCATTTCTCACTGAAGCTGTTCCACATGGCTGTCTGCTACACGCAGCCAAAGGAGTCCTAATATATATACTCTTCAGCAATTTGATTTTCTTCAAAAGTTGTATATATCACGGACAATTTCCATGTCAATTCACATCTCCCTCTTCGTTTTCAATGGCTGAATAATAGTCCATTGTGTGGATGAATGTTTATGACCTTTTTCTTGAGCCAAGAACACAAGAAGGTTTTAAAAGTGGTAAACACAAAAAATTACATTCAGCTTGAAGAGCTGCAGCCACCTCAGGAGGGATGATTGTTATGTAAATGAGAAGCCAGCACTGATGAAGTTGAAGTAGCACTTATTCTCCAACCACCCAAGCAGTACTCATCATACCTGTCTTATGGAGAGTAATTGGGGGCATTTGTTTTCACCTCCGCAGATGACTGGAGACAATGCCTTATATGAGCCCCAGCTTCCCCACTGCACCTAGCATTGTACACTTGAACTCAACCACTCGTTCACAGGTTCTTTAAGCCTGTTTGTTAAATAAATGTTTTCAGTGAAATTGAGAGGAGGCTACAGTTTGCATTAGTTGTTGAGGCCTGGAACATCAACAACAGATACAATTAGAACCAGGTTTGAATCCATTTAAAGACCTGATACCCAATATTTCCACCATGAAGTTTCCAAAATGCAGCACAATTGCAATAAAGGGTTAGATTTGAGCTTTATGATCAGACTATAATGGAGTCAAGTCCCAGCCATGTACAAGCTGCATGGTCCTGGGCAATTTACTTAACACTTCTAAGCTTATTTTCTCATTATAAAAAAAAGGGGGGGATGATTAATGGCACTTACCTCATAGACACTCGAGAGGTTTAATGAGAAATTGCGTGGAATGTTCCTATGACTGTGCTGGGCCGTAGTAAATGTTCAAGAAATAGAGGTTGGCACCATCTTCATGATATATGGTAAATTCAGTTGTCAGTGCTATGTACTGTTTCCACTTTCCAAGATCTTCAACTGCCAATGTGACTTTCAGAAACTGTTCTTTAAAAAGCTGGGTGCTAGCCAGGAACCATTTCAAAGCAAAATAATCCTAAAAATAAGAAAAGGATGCATGACTTTTTAAATGTTGAGGTTCTCTTTAAGAGCAAAATTATACTGTGAGTAAAGATTAAAATTCACTCTTTCTGTGACCTTGTTCCAAAGTGAAGCTTATTGGAGCATGATGCATGTCAGATGTTGTTTAGAGTGGCATATGCCCTTCTCAGGATATGTTGAGCATACACTGCATGTCTGTGGATTTTTCTCACAGGTATTTCGGAGCTATAGAAGGAAGAAGGGTTCGTTTGACTGCAACATCCACAGCTCTCGGGCTCACACTGGATTATATTTGGCAAAATACAAACATGTACAAAAAGGATAATATCCCAGATCCTCAAGGCAAATAGTTTGTGAAACAGAATTCAAAGGCCTTTCCTCTGATGGTTTCTAGGCCTCAGAAACTCAGACTGATTATTCATAGAAAAATCCACCAGAGGAAATACTGCAAGCTGAATTGAGATCCAATTTAATACTTCCAAGAAATGGGCTCCTTCCTAGCATTTCCACAGCTTAACATGCTCTTCTCCTACCGTTCTGCTTTATTAACTTCTGTTCCTTTTCAGCCTCAACCCCGACCACATTTCCTCCACCAGCTCTCCCTGAGCCCCATTAGGTGCTCACGCTATCAAATCTCATTGCGCATTGAGCTTCCCTTCTGTAGCTCTCACCAAGGCTAGGATGGAAGAACTGTTTCATTCATGGACTTGGTGCCGTCCTGCCCTCACACCTGTATCCTCAGTTTCACCAAGAGTAGGACCCTTCTATTCCATTAACCTCAACTCCATGTCTATCATAGTGATATAATAAACACTTGGAAAATTTGAGGAAAAAATTATTTCAGTAAACAATTGTTTAGTAGTAAATTGTCACTACAAGGCTTAGAAACCTAATAGCTAATTTGCTAAAGAGTTTTCCTTATGGCTCGGCGCCTATAGCTCAACCGGCTAAGGCACCAGCCACGTACACCTAAGGTGGCGGGTTCGAATCCCCAGCCCGGACTCGCCAAACAACAATGACGGCTGCAACCAAAAAATAGCCGGGCATTGTGGTGGGCGCCTGTGGTCCCAGCTACTTGGGAGGCAGAGGCAAGAGACTCGCTTGAGCCCAGGAGTTGGAGGTTGCTGTGAGCTGTAATGCCACGGC